>PVIJ01018508.1:0-26179 GCA_004024925.1 Scalopus aquaticus
ATTTTTCTCTTTCTTTCTGGCTTGTTTCGCTGAGTATGATCCCCTCTAATTCCATCCATGTCACTGCAAATTGCATGTGTTTATCTTCTTTGAATGCTGAATAGTATTCCATTGTGTATATGTACCACATCTTCTTGATCCAATCATCTATTTTTGGACATCTGGGTTGCTTCCATACCTTTGCTATTGTGAACAGTGCCACAATGAACATACAGGTGCATGTATCCTTTTGGATTAGTGCTTTTGTGTCCTTTGGGTAGCTTCCCAAAAGTGGTATTGCTGGGTTGTATGGAAGCTCCATGTTGAGCAGTTTGAGGAATTGCCATACAGCTTTCCATAGTGGTTGGACCAGTTCACATTCCCACCAGCAGTGTAGAAGAGTTCCTTTTTCTCCACATCCTTTCCAGCATTTGTTATTGCCTGTATTTTTAATGTGTGCCATCCTCACAGGTGTGAGGTGGTATCTCATTGTGGTTTTGATTTGCATTTCCTTGATTATAAGTGATGTTGAACACTTTTTCATGTTATCTATTGATGAATTGGCCCTTTTCATTATAAAATATCCTTTGTCTCTAAGAATTTTTTTCTTAGGGTTTATTTTGTTTGGTATTATTAGTTAGTGTTTATTTCTTGGTTACTGTTTGCATGGTATATTTCTCCCCAAATTTTTACTTTCAACCTATTTGTGTTTTCGGATCTAAAACATGTATCGTATAGACAGTGTATATAGTTGGATGGTTTTAAAAATCTATTCTGCCCATTACTTACTGTAATTACCCATAAGGTAGGATTTATTTCCCATTTTGCTATGTTTTCTATATTGTCTTTTTTTGCATTTTATTCTTATATTACTGCCTTCCTTTGTGTTAAGTAGTTATTTTATAATGTACCAATTTAATTTTCCTTATCGTTTCATTTTGTGTGTACATTTTCATTTACGTCCTTAGTGATTGTCTTGGGGATTACAATTAACACTTCATTTTAATAATATAGTTTATATTAATACCCATTTAATTAAAATAGCATACAAAATCTTTGCCCCTATATAACTCCAATCCTATTTTTTGTTATTGTGCTGTTATTATCACATAAATGACAAATTATACATTTTGTGTCTATCAACAGATTTATTTTTATTGCTTCATACAATTGTCTTTTAAATAAGATGTGAGAAAGAGTTGTAAACAGAAAATACATTTATACTGTCTTTTATACATACCTATGTAATGACATTACCAGAGCTCTTGATTTTTTTCATGTGGATTTGAATTGCAGTCTAATGTTCTTTCATTTAGGGCAGAACTGACTTGCTAATAGCCAATTCTTTCAATTTTATTCATGTGGGAATGTCTTACAAAATCTCCTTCATATTGGAAGGATGTTTTACTGGATAGAGACTTCATTTAGGAAATTGTTTTTGGTGTCTGGTGTCTTAGTTAATACAGTTGTGGCTGTAGCTAATAGAAAACCATCTGGGACTGATCAACACTATAAAGAGCTTTCATGTAATAGGCAACACAAAGGTTCATGGATATGAATGTTATTGTTGTTCACCAATCTAACCCGTTTATCTCCTCTAGAAATACAATCATCTGGATTGTACTTCTCCCATCCTCTGAAGTTGTGGTGACGTGACTGATTTTGACCAATGAAATGTGAACAGAAGTGTACATGGACAATCCCTCATGCAACAGCCTGCTTTCCCTTTTCTTTGCAGTGATGTTTGGCGGCATTCTAGGTGGTGGAGCCATATTCCTGGGTGAGGAGGACAGGAGCTGGATCCCAAGATGGACATTCACATAAATAAATAAAACTTTGCTACTCTAAGGTCTGGATTATTAAGTACAGCTTCACAGTTCTGTATTCTGAGTAATACCCGGAGCTCCAGGAGCAGTAAGTCAGGCTTTGGGTTAATATTCTGATGCCTCTCTCCTCAACCTGGCTTCATGAAGTGATGGAAGCATTTTTGAGGATCTGAATGAACTTGTCATCCTCCTCAGGGATTTCACAGTCTGTGTCCTATTACTATATTTAGGATGGGGAGATCTATGAAAAAATTCCATTGTTATAATAAAAATGCTTAAAATTTAGGGAAATATTACTTTAAGTAAGAATACCTGATTTTCCTTTTTTCAACTAATTCATTTGGAGATTCTTCTCTGGCCTTCGCACTAGGAGTAGATTGTGTCCATTGTGACCCAAGTTTTAGGAACATTTCTCAGAGTCTGAATCATGGAAGGAACAAAATTTTTATTTTACCCAATTCTGATGTGAAATATCCTAGGGATGTTGTGGCAGTTTCTTTTGGAAGGTTAACTTGTACTTTTAAAAAGTTTACAAGATGTCTAGAATAGTGTTTTTGGGATTTAGGAAATGATTGTAGGGTATCCTTGTAACTCAGAGGCCTCAAAATGTTTGCTAAATGTGTTATTTAACTGCCAGGTGCCTAATTACTAACCCCACTCTTGTAATTCATTTCTCTCTAAAATACTTTCTTTGTTTACGTACTGGATATATAACTTTGGAAGTCATGAAGTAGTCATGTATGTTAGCTTTCTTTGGCTTGGAAAAAAAGTGAAATGAAAAGCTGCAAAAACTGCTTAACCAGACAAATGCTAAGAATATCTACCAAGTTCTTTTGGATTTCCTTTATGGCATTTACTGTTTGTTTCTTACTGTACCTGACACATAGTGCTTTATTATACAAATACTAATCATTTTTTTAGCCTTTTTCACAGTTGTTCTTCTCATGGTGCAAAATTGAACAAGACAGCAAAAGCTGAAGAAAAAAAGTTGAAGAAAAACATTGACAATTCATTGCATTCTGAGTACAGTGCATCTTCTGCCATCAGTAGGTGGCAACGTTGCTAATACTGTGAAGTCGTATAAGTAATCTGTGCACTTGGAAACGAGCAGATTTGCAGCAATTTTCCTGCTGATTAACTGAGACACTGGACTGAATATTAGGTGAAGAGACTTGTACAAGTTACATAAAGAAGCATCGTGTGCAAATGCAATATCACGATAATAGAAGTGAAAATGGGGATGATTGGAATTTGGGATAAAGAAAATCCTAGCATCTAACACAACTCTGTCCAACATACTATAATATGGACCACATAAGTCATTTGAAATGTTCTAGTAGCCATCTTTTGTTTAAAAAAGAGAAGCAGGTGGAATTATATTGTTAATAGTATATTTTATTTAATCCAATAAATCCACAATATTATATTATACAGTAGTCTTCTTTTTTGTATATAAGAAGTCTTTGAAATTGAGTGTTTCCAGCACATCTCAATCAGGATGTGCCACATTTCAAGTGCTCAGTGGCCACATGTGGCAAGCGGCTACTATAGGAAATAACTCAGATAAATACACCTTTGGAGAAATTGAAGCGTGAAGGAGACGGTGCTCCATGAGGGACGCCATCATTAGCAGGGAGCTGACAACTTATTTGCTTGTTTTCAGAGCTTCAGTTTCCAGACCATCAGTACAGGACCTTTACATGCTGCCTTTAAGGTAGATTTTTTTTTAATGATGTGCCTACCAGAACTATTAAGATTTAATTAACAAGGTACTTTCTTTGCAAACTTATTCAGATTCCAGACTGTAGAACAAAAGTATGTCTAACAAAAGTCAAGGTGAGTTTTTATTCATCTCTGGCAGAGAAATGATAGCTACATTTTAAACTTGGTTGTATCTTACAATTATAAAAGCAGTCTCAATATTCTGTTAACATCTAATGTAACAGTCTTATCCTCTTTGTTTTCATGCCAACTGTCAGCTTAGACTGAAAGTTGGCTGGAGCCAAACTCTCAGCTAATCCACCCCACTCTCTCTGGCAGCGCTGTCACTGCTGCAGTGGAGCACCCATCCCAGGTCAGCGGCACTGGTGTGTGAAGGAAGCGTAGCGTAAGTGAAGGAAGCGTAGCGTAAGCTTGTTATCCAGTTGTTTGGATCTCACTCAGGTTAATGTTCTGGTTAATTTATGCTGATTGTTATGCAGTCACAAATCCCACTGGTGAGTCTTACACTTCCCTTAAATGTATCCATTCCTTGGCCATCTCTTCCCTGCAACATGCCTTCTTCTTCCCATTACTTTTTGAATATGTTCCTCCTTGCTCATCTTTACCTCCTACAATAGACACAGCAGCAGGTGATTCTGTTGCTGCTGCTCTGTAAAATTCAGACATTCCTCATTCACTCTTGTCCTCATCTCAATGTGTGCTGCTCCGAAACCAGCCTTTCAGAACAAGGCCATCCATCTCCTTGGGCAAGTATTTGGCTACTCCAAGGAACACCCCATACACATGACTATATTTGAGCTTGGAAAAGACACTTTCCCTTTGAGAGTACCAGCTGGTTCAGCCACAAAGTGAGAGGCATGTATCAAACAATTTCCAGGTTCCTTCCTGCTCTAAGAATATAGAAATTATTAAAAAGGTGAGAATTTTAAATTCTGATACAGTCACTAAAATTATTCCTTCTAAAAAGAACTTTAATCTTGATACAATCCAGTAACATTATGCTAGTCCCATCAAGTAGAAGCTCCCTAGAAACTCAAACCCCATGAATTGCTTGTGGGGTTTGGGGGAGCAGTATATCATAGGCTCTATACTGTTACAATGTTAATATTAGAAATTACAGGACTTCTATATTTCAGTAAAAAGAAAGAGGTTTAAATCATTATTTTCTCCTTTACTATTTAACAATTAGGTTATTATTTTATTTAAAATTATTATACTTTTGAGATTGATAAAGTGTTTGTAGCATGCATAATTTATAAGACAAAATGAATGCTGTAAGTATTCAGCTTTAGAATTGGAACACTGCCTTACCATTGTGTCCACTGATGTTTTCTTCCCCTTTCCCAACATTCACCTTTCCGAAACTACGGTCTTCTGCTCTGAATTTTATGATCACCACGTATGCATGATTAATAAAGAATGTACTGTTTACTTCTGCTTGGTTTTGAAGTTGACCCAACGATGTAAAAACTAGCTATGTTGTTGATGATATCTTTCTTTTCCCTACTCAATATAATGACTCTGGGATTTCATTCAGGCTGTCAAGTTCAGCTGTCTAGCTCATTAATTTTTATATTGGTTTAAAAATCTATTATGACATCAAAATACAACTTTTTTTGGCTGTTCTCCTATGAATGGACATTTGGCTTATTTCCACTTAATGTTATGAACTATGCTGCACCAATAATTCGTGTGCGTGTGCGTGTGCGTGTGTGTGTGCATACTCATGCACCTATGTATAGCATTTTCAAGGTTATACATCTAGGAATGGAATTGCTGGCACATTGGGTATGCAAATATTCAACTTTATAATAAGACAGTGGTGATGTTTTCCTAGGGGATTGTAGCCATTTAAACTCACTGAGCAGTCCTTGTGGATTATCTCCAATTATTGTGAATAAAACAGTTTCTTATTTAGTCCTAATTTTTTCAATTTAATTATGAGTTTTATCACCTTTACATGTTTATGAAGCACTCAGGTTTCCTTTTCTGTAAAATGCCAGATTGTGTCTTTTGTCTATTTTAAGAATTCTATATGTATTCTGTATTGTGTTCCTTGACAATTTATTGATATATCACTATAAATATTTTGGCCATTTTTTTGCTGTGTTTTTATGGCATGATGTTTCTTAATGGTGTCTTTGGACAAAGAGAAGCCTGTAATTTTAATGTAGTTAAATTTTTCAGTCATTTCCCTTATGGTTAGCCTCTTTTGGAACAATCTTTTCCTACCTTAAAATGATAAGAAATATCATTACATTTTTTAAAAAAATGTAAACCTCTACGTTTAATGTTTAAGCTCCTAAACCATGTGAAATTTATTTCTGCATAAGATGTGCCATTTCCCCCTTTTGTCCCATATGGTTAAAACTCTTGCACGTTTTATAAAATAGTCTTACTTTCCCAGGGATTTGTGATGTTGTCTTTATTGTCTCTATAGCTCTTTGTCAGAAGCTCTGCTGTGTTCTACTAGTAAAGTTACCTTTCCTTTCATGGATAGCAACTTTTCTTATTTACATGGCTGCAAAATGTCTTGATATTTTCCCATCACTGTGAAATTATTTTTTAGAATGACTCGGTTATTCATAAGCTTTTTAATCTTTCATATAAATGTTAGAATCAGTGTGTCAAGTTCTTAAAACATTATTTTTGGGTTTTGGTAGGTTTTAGGTTTTGATAGAAATATTATTGAATCTAGCCTCCATTTGGAGAAAGTTTAGTTCCTTATAATGAAGCTAACAGTAAATATGCTATATTTGTCCATTTATTTAGTTTTCATTAATATTACCCAGTAATTTTCTGACTTTCCCTGTCGAAGTCTAGGGCAACTTTTATTTAATTTGTTGGTGCTTTATGGACTTTATTACAATTGTCAAAAATTACATTTTCTGTTTATAACTGTATTTTTGAATATTCATTTTATATTTAGTTGTTCTGATAAAGTCTAATTTTAATAAATTATATGTACATCAATTTGAGCTTTCTCTTAATCGCCTCATCTATGAATAATGACAAATTTCTTTCCATCATTCTAGTTTTGCACCTTTTATTTCTCTTTTTTATCTTATTACTCTGGATAGGATCATCAGTATAACTCTAAATAAGAGCATAATAGACCATCTTCATTTTGTTTTTAATTTTAAGGATAATTCTTTTAAATTTACATCAAATATTATGTCAGCTCTGGGTTTTTGGTAGATAATTTTGCAAGTTTTAAAAATTTCTCTTATTTTGACAAAACGTTTTTTCTTTAATCATAAAGAGATGCTGAATTTTATAAAATGTCTTTATTCTACATTATTTGAAATCATCATTCTTTTCTACATCAGTAGTTAATGCAGGATGTGATATTTATATGTATGTAGGTAATCTAAGCAAATTAGAGAAGTGTTAATATGTACGTTGCTCAAACCCTCTATTTTTTTGTTCCAAATCTTTCCAAAACTGTGGCCTCCTAATTCTGATTTTAGTATGAAATTATGTGAAATGTAGTGAATAAATCAACCATACTTACTTTACTATAGTTTGTTTACTAATGTCAAACCATAGGTGCATTTCTGCAGCAATAGAATAAAGTCGTTTGTTCCTTGTTTTTAATATTTGCAACTTTATTCATGAATGAGATTGACCTGCTATTTTCCTCTTTTATACTTTTCTTCCAAATTTGGGGATCAAATTCACAGACGCTTCATAAGAGGCATTGAATAGTATTCTTGTTTCTCTCCCCTTGTGATTCTCTGAAGGAGTTTGCACAATTTTGGAACACTAGGAAAATTAGTAGACATTTTCTACAAAACCTTCATGTCTTAGTATTTTTTTTTTTTTGGTGGCTTTTGTCTTCTAATTAAATGTATGTAAGATTATTGAAACTTCTTTTTAGTCTTCAGATGGTTCTGCTTTTCTAGGAATTTGTTCACTTGATCTGTCTTGCTAGTGATCCTATCTGTATAGATAGTAAATCTACCTGAAGTGCTTGGAAAGCCTTGATATAGGAGCATTCGTGGCTCCTAACCATCTTTTTCTTCTTTTTTAGGTAGCGTCTGTTCACATTTCCTCCAGGTAGAGTTTGTCAACTTTTAATGCAAGTGCAGTTCAGCTGAGTATCCTCTCAACTAATTTTGCTGGGAAGATCGTTTCCTTCTATCTTTAAAAATGATTATCTTCAATTTTTTAATTACATGCAGGGTATTTCTTTGCCTAATGTACCCAAATGTAGTAAATATTGTTGACATTTGATGACTTAGCATCCTAAAATACCAACTTAATGTTTTTAATTTGGATTAAATTATATGGCATTGTAGTTCTCAAAAGGCAATTAAAAAGGAAAAGTACAAATAACAATTATAACAACACCTTAATTTAAAACTGTATCTTTTCCTAATATTTTCTTTAATTTTTTTTTACATTTAATTTTTAAATTTTATTTATTTATTTATTTATTTATTTATTTATTTATTTATTTATTTATTTATATTTTACATCACTGTTCATTTTTGTACGATGTTTGCTTTGTCCTCCCAGGTGTAGTCCCCATAGAATTCCCACCACCAATTCACCCATGCACCATCACCATAGTCCCTTGTGCTCTTCCCTCCCTTGATTTGATCCTTGCCCCTCCTCCAGAATGTCTCTGATTTATAGTTGCCTGTTAATTTTGGTGGGGTTTTTTGTTGTCATTTTTTTCCCCCGGCCCCTTATTTGGTTCCCCTATATTCCTCCTATAAGTGAAACCACCTGATATTTTTCTTTTTCCTTCCAAAATGCCCCCAAATAGATAACTGGATATATACACAATGGAATATTATTCAGCAATTATCTTTTAAAATTTAAATGAGTAAAAATAAACAACATTCCTATTGAGTGTGAACTTTCTGGATTAATCTTGTTTTTTACCTGAAAAAGGTACATAAGAAATAAAGTGACTCAATGATCTGTCAAGAGAATAAATTATAATAATTCCACAGTAAATAATTGATTTATTCATAGAATTTGAAATCCTGCCCATTTAACCATGTTGAAGGTCAAGTGTAATTACACAAGCTAATGCTCATTATGAGTGCTTTATTACGATATATATAATCCAATCCATCTATAATGAGTATGTGTGTGTATATATATATAGATATATCTGTATAATGAGTGCGATACAACCTATAATTCAAATTTTCATAAGGCTACTTGAAACATGGACCATGTTGATATTTTGAAAATATTTACAGGAAGAAATTATTCATTTAGACTCCGAGGTAGAAGAACATATTAACTGGCTCTAGACAGAGCACACAAAACCAGAAAAGGACTGGAGAGAAATTGATAAGAGGATGAGTCAGATTTTGGAAATCAGAAGGAAGTTGATCAACAGCAGAACTCCTCTGAAAGACATTCTCAAAATGTTTCCTTTCTTGAAGTGCCCTTATGAGGTATCTTTATTCATTTATAATATTCTCTAAATATAGTGTCCAAATCGATTGTTCTCTTTCCTCTTGGAGTGATTTACAGGACTATGCAGCAGAACAGTGGGTATAGATCTCGGTTGTGTGTGTGAAGCCCCAGGCATTAAAACTATGGCCATTTGGTAAGAGTTTCTGGATGACTATGCTGGTGATGTGTCTGGAGGCCTGTGCCACCTGCAGATTTAGAGTTGCCTGTCATTGGAGGTAGGGGAACCACTACTCTTAGGCTTTTTGATAGCATGAAATGTTGTCCCTTTGCATGCATTATACAGTCAAGGTCATTTATTAAGGAATTGTCTGTGTGCAACATTACTCAAAGTCTGTTTCCTTTATGATTTCCAAATCATTTAATAAAGGGGTCTGAAATATATGAAGTTTAAGGTAAATCAAAAAAACTTGCCATTTACCTTACTTAAGGTGGCTATGAAAGGGTCTTGTTACAATTTTAGTGTAATTTAAACTGTGGCATATAGTGAAAAATTCATTGAAGTTTTTACCAGAGAAAATATTTCATAGGAAGAATTCTGTGGATTCAATTAACCAAATTTAAAATAAAAGTTTTACACGTTTCTTCTCCAAAATAACCTGAAAAGCCAAAATAAAAATGTGTGTTTTAATAGTAATGTGAGTAGCAAACATTTGAGTGTTTTGTGTCAAGAATACTTAGTATATTCTCATTGCTTACCTGAACTATTTTATCTAATCCTCTCAGCAACCCTTAGTTATTGCTTGCTTTCTCTTAATCTTTCTGTTTCTGGGAGTAGTAATAGCCAGTAAGTAACCTCTGACTATTAAAAGAATACACCAAACTGATACACCTACAAAATAGAGTTGGTCAAACCAGTATTGTCTCTAAATGCAGGGAACATGTCTTCAACATCTTATTAGTTCCCAAAGTGCCTTGCAGAACACCGTACATGTAATGCAAAGGAAATGTTGATTTTTTTGAATGCTGAATGAGTTACTATAATAGATATATGGTATCTTACTCATTTTGGCTGCTGTAAGAAAAATGCCATAGACTGGGTAACTCCTGTCTTGGAGTTATTCCTCACAGTTCTGGAAGTTGAGAATTCTAAAATAAAGGCACCAGCAGGCTTGGTGTCTGGTGAGAGCCAGCTTTCTGATTCATGGGCCAGAACTCTCTGTTCTGCAACTTCACATGGCTGAAGGGGCAAGCTAGCTTTTGGGGTCTTCTGTGTAAGGACAATAATCCACTCATGAGCATTAGGCTCTCATGACTAATCACCTCCCAAAGGGCCTACCTCCTAATGGCTGTTACGTTTCAGCATATGAATTTTGGGGGGGACACAAGCGTTCAGTACACAGCAGTTGTTTGATCTGGTCACTGATGTTGCAGCCATAGGAGTGTTCATTGGAGAGCCTCCTGAAAGGCTTAGTGATTAATTCAGATGGGTTATAGTTAAAGGACCTTGCAAAGAACCATAGTGAAGTAAGTCTGAGGTCCATGACAGATGGAGTGAGAAGCAGAAAGATTTCAGACCTAAGGCGGTGTCACTCACGCTTTGAGTCTCCCACTGAGGCATCTTATGTGTTACTCCTCCACCGCCCACACACATACACACTCCCTTGGGCTCGTTCACGTTTTATATCCAAAGTGTGCATTGGAGTGTGGTTTCTGTAGTTACCGCATAAAGTTGTCTATGTCTTGCTTTAAACAAGAGTGAAACATTTTAGCTTTCTCCAGGAAGTAACTTGTGCAGCCAGCTGGAATATGCACTTGTGCTTCCTAAAATAGAAGCAAGTTTATCATTACTTACAAATACCCTGCAGCAAACCTCTCCTGCCTCGCCCGCTGCTCCCCTCAGCAGCGTATTTCTGTCGATCTGCCTGTTCTACTCCCCACTCTGGTGAACCTCTCGCTGCCCCACACCTCTGACCTGTACCCCAGCTTGTATGCATAAATAAATCTTAAAAAAAAAAAAACAATCCCTATAATAGGACAGCTGACTGCTCGAACCACCCTCAGCACTTGTTGCTGGCACCCTTGTGAAAACCCTCGGAGTTTAGGGAGAGAGCCGTAACTACAGGTGTGATGGAAGAGAAGCAGCAGGTATGGGAAGCTGATCCTAGGGGTTGACACAGACCTTCCCTCACCTCCTGCATGCTTCAACCCCTGGCCTCCAAAAAACTTTCTTGCAACAGAAGATTTAAAAATTAAATATTGTAAAGATATTTTGTTAGGGCCTCCCTGCTGGCACAAGGGGTTAAGTCGCAGCACTATGAAGCTATACAGAGCCACTGCAGCATGAGTTCGATCCTCAGCCAGGGGGCTTCCCACAGGGTGCGGCAGACCTCTCCTTCCTCTCCTGCTGCTCCCCTCAGCAGTGTATTTCAGAAGATTTTCTTGTTCTGCTCCCCACTCTGGCTTTGGTCAGTCTTCTCATGCCCTTATACCCCTGGCCTACACTCCAGCATAAATAAAGAAATATTTTTTTAAAAAGATATTTTGTTAGATTATCTAAAATATAACTAGGAATTTGTTGGTGGGATCTAGTAGATGTGGCACAAGACAATTAGGAAGGGGTTATGGATGGGAAAATGCAAAGTACAACTTTAAGCAGTATCCCAAGTTTTCCAGTAAAACCTTTGAAAAAACTTTTACCTTACTTAGAAATTATTCAATAATCTTCATTTTAAATTCATGTAAAGCCCTCAAGAAACACAAGCTAATGTAACGAACTCTCAAAAGAATACAAAAGAAAAGACTCTGAGTTTTGGTTTTGGCCATGCTGGAGCAATCAGTACTGGCCACCCTGCCATTAGTGGGAAAACACTGCAGGAGGCAGCTGCTTCAAGGCACCGAAAAGTAGGCATCACAGACTCTGACCCTCTATAAAAGTGGAATACATACCATGTGCCCCAGCTTTCTGACTTTCTAGAGCATGGCGCCAAAAGTTGGAAGCCAGCAGAACAGGAAGAAATTGGACTTGGAATAATGAAGTAGCTGGCATTTGTGGGACAAGTGCTAGAGGGAAACAGGGGAAGCAGAGGTCGCTGGCTGAGCGCGCAGGATGAGATCACGCAATGAACCGAAAGCTGAAGTCGGGGCCACGCTGGCCCAGCCGGACTGCAGAGACCTTGCTGAGTACTTTGCACATCCATGACACTCCAGAAAACCCACACTTTATGAGCAACCTACACTGGAGCCAGGACCGCCTCCGAAAACCTGAAACTTGATAAAGTCAAGTCTGACAAGACCAGAAGGATCAACCAGTAATCTAGCTGCCAGCCAGAACCAAATGGAACACCTTCAAAGGAAGGCCGCATAATGCAGACTCCCTTCTCGTGGGTCCCTGGGGTAATAGTGAGGGGTGCCACTGGTGTCCACTTACGGATTTTTGGACCTGTGACCACTGGCTGTGTCCCCATATTTGGGAAATAGCATCACACTGCGCTGGTTAAGAGTACATTCAGGCTTCTGGAGAAGCTTTTCCCAGCTGCAAAGTATTCCTACCTGGCTGGGGCTGGGCCTCTGAGTCTGCACAAGGCCACCCCACCATGCTGTCAAGTCAGTGGCTTCAAATTGTGAGGAGCAGGGTAAAATCAGGGATCCAGGTATCATTACCATGGGGCAACTCAGCAGAGAAATGGAATATATGTGGAAAAAGAAGCAAATTGAATTTTAGAACAGAAAAGAACAGTCATCTGAAATGAAAACAGCACTGGATAGGGAAATGTATATGAGAAATGGGAAGAAAGGATCTATGAACTTTAAATTAGATCAGCAGAAATGACCCAACCTAGCATAACCAAAAGGATTGAATTAGAATCTGTGGGACAGCCTGGGGTTGTGCAACTGACCGTTCACGTTCACTGCTGGAAGTTAGGCAATATGAGGTTTGGAAAAGATTTATGCAAATAAGTAAAGGGATAAAGGGAGTCAGGTTTCTGGGTATTGAAATGAATATATGGAGGCAGAAGGTCAGAATAAGCCCTACGGTGTTCTACTGCAGTTGAAGGAATTGGTGTGAGTTCATGGATTTTAATATTTATATAGAGATACCTAATTATATAGAGAGTGTGTATGTCTATGTGTGTGTATGTTTATGTAGACACAAATATTTATTACTTACCTTTACTCTCTGAGAAATCCTAGTACAATAACACCTCTGAGCAATGAAGTATACCTAGGGCTGAAGTTTTAGTTTCCAAATATCATTTTTCATTTAAAGGAACCAGAGTTTCTGGAGGCTACTGGTTCGGGGACTCAGACAGAAATAACATAAGGGGAACCTGAAGCACCGTGTAGTGCCAGAAACTAAGGAAGTGACATAGACACTTTATATGAGCCAAAAATACTAACAGTGGGGAACTTGGATAAAGGACATTTATGATCTCTATTTACTCTTTCTGCAACTCTAATTAATGTAAACTTGAAATTATTACAAAAGGTTAAAAATGTTCCTATAATAGGTACCTAGAAAGTGGAGGGATGTTCATCTTTTTCACACTTCACTTCATATCTCCCTGCAGAGAAAAACCCTTTAAAAGGAATTAATCCAGATTAGTTGTCCACTGGAGGCTGCCTGGTGACAGAGCCACTACACCTTTGTGAGATAATGTGCATTCGGTTTTTGATCACTTTGGGTGCTAATCTTTTGACTATTTCTCATCTATCAAAATTCAAGGAACAATGAGACCCAGTGGGTAGGACCTAACTGTTCTTTACAGAGTTTTAGGGAAGGCAATGTTTACATGAATTCCTACTAATGTGGGTGCTGCATAATCTTATAATGGAATGCGGCTTTGTCAAAAAACAAAATAGGGAGGGGGCAGTGGTGATGGGGTTCTCTGGGGTTGCAGGGCGTGGGCAGCAGCAGGAAAATGTTTTTAGTCAAGGGGTTTCCATAAACTGATTTCGTACTTTTTCCTTTAGGACACAATGGTTAGCTATTTTGCAAGGTCTGTTTCCTAAAATGTAACTTTTTTTGGCCACTTGCTGGACATTGCCAAAACATAACAGTGCGACTTACCTTAAGAAATGGTAACCCAAATAACCAAAATATGTGTATAGATTTTGAAACCCTTATGTAGTTGAGTCTGTAGCCAAAGTTTTGACACTAGACTTAGAAGTCTGCCATGCCAATTACCTATCTTTTCCTATTCACTGAGCTTTCATTCTTTTTTGTGCTGAGTTTTTCCTTCACTATCACTACTCAAAATACCTATTAAATATTTGAAACTAGCACTCAAAGTTTAATATCACCTTAAATCCTTGTGTTCTATAATTTTTTTCTGATACATATTTTTCTTTCTTTTTCAGATGTTCAGAGAATTCCAATTTCTTACAAGAACAGATATTCATAAGCAAACAAGGCACATCTTGGAATCCTATTCAGAAAATACACTGAGTTCTCTTTCAGTGGTGAACTTGAATATTGCATTGCAAGAAAAGATGAAAGAGCACCCAGATGAAGGCATGTTGAAATGTCAGTGGGCCCAAGGGGAGGAGTTTGCTAGTCTCATGTGATCTAGACTCAGATATCTGCATGATTCAGTGTAATTAGAAAAGCTCTGTTTTGGTCATAAGTAAAATTTAGTGAAACAGTATCTGGGAAAGGAAAATAATTTTCAATAGGAGTTGAACTATATAAAGTATACTTGTTATTGGAAAAATCTAGGGAACTAGTAGCCTATTAATTTCATAATACAAACCACAAGCTAAGGCATGATAAAATTATCCTGTCTGGACAGAGTACAGAACTCTTATCTTCACCTGGTAGTGATCTGAAGGGCAAAATATGAGCTCTTGAATGTTTTTAGAAGGGGATGTTGGTTAAAAGTGGTTAGAAAATACTGATCTAAGAAAGCTAGTTTGTTCTTTGTAGTGGTAACCACTTCCTAAAACCCAATGTTTTAATATTAACTTTGTTTACAATAGGTAAAGGCTTATTTGTACTTGATCTGTAAGCATGCTTGCTTTGACAGATATGAAGATGACAGCCACATGTTTACTCCTACCAGAGGTTTTTGGGGATGATTCCAACCTTTTTGTCATTGTCAATAAGGAGGTATGCAGTATGCTAATGATCGTCAGTTTCATTTGACATCTTCATGATATTTAAAAGCAAGATGATCTATTTTGAAGTAAGCATTGTCATGTTTAGAAATGTTAAGTTGCAACAAGCTCATTTATTACAATACCATGACTAAATTGTGGTATCTTGTATTATTTAGTTATTTTACGTTATCACGGGGTGCTGACTCTATTATCTTTTTTTCAGGTAAAAGTGTCCACACCTGTGTTAGAAGAACCTTTCAACATTGATGTCTATGAATTTTCTTTGTATTTAGGAAAAGAGAAACTCACAAAGGTGGACGACTGTGCGACGGCTCTGGCTGCTCTCGTAGCTGCCTTTCGTGTCTTTGGGATCGAGCGTCCAAGATGACTGTCCCAGACCCTCAGCTTCCTAGAGACACTGATTTTTGATATGCACAGTCCCTATTTTCTTTCTATGAAAGAAAAGGAAATCACTCAACAGCGTACAAACAAAGATCAGAATTGATTTCTAGGACAACTAAAACTTTATAAAAAATTGTTTCGATCTAAGGTTGGATGTAGTAGAGGTAGGTAGTAGAAAATCACCTTGACTCACAGATGTGAATCAATTTCAATGCTTTCTATCTTTACACTTGAATAATTATGTTCTTTGTGAAATTCTGTAATAAAATACTATTTTAAAGAGCGGTTTATTTTTTTTTGCAATTGAAGGAACTCCATGATCCTACTTGTATTTTCAAGGATGCGTTAGTTTTTAAGACACTACACTTCAGATATGCCCGAATCCTTCAGATTAGGGTACCTTGTGCTTCACCCAGTTGGCCCACCTTTGAAAGACTTGATGCCCAGGAACTGTACATATGTGGTCTGAGGGCTGCCTCTTCGCTCTGAACACTGCTTGCAAACATTTTGAACTTGAATATTTGAAGAAGAGGCACCTACCCCTCAGCCCTTTCCCCAGCTGAGCCAGCCTGCCCTGGGGTTTGGTTTCCTTGATCACATTTGTTGAGAATCAGGGCTGCCTGGTCCCTGAGTTTTCCTCACTGTGGGTGGATCTCGCCAGCACAGGTTCCATCATCTGACCTGGCTGTCTCTTCCACGGCTTCCTTCCCTTAGTATGCGGTGCTGCATTTGGTCCTCGCCTCCTGACACCGGTTCTGACTTTCCAGTGCCTTGTACTCAGGTGTTTGTGTCTGCCCTGGTTATTACTCTGGCATATTTGGATCTGGGTTTTTACTTCCAGGGCTACTTGGGTATCAGCCGCAGTTTCAGGCTAAGGCCCTTCCCAGACCTGCTCGCCCTGCTGCCTCATGTGGCCCACCGTCTCATGTTGTCATTCCATTCATAACGACAGTTGAGTACTTTGTAGGTCTAACAAGATTCAGCGTGCTCTTACTCTTTTCCAAGGAAAAACTATGACCTTACTTTTTTTTTCTTTTTAAAGATTTGCTTATTTATGTCTACAAGAACTGGGGTGTAAGTCAGAGGTGCAGGGTGGTGAGAGGATCACCAGAGACAGAGTGGGGAGCAGAACAGGCAGACTGACTGAAACACACTGCTGAGGGGGGCAGCAGGCGAGGGAGGTCTGCTGCACCATGTGGGAAGCTCCCTGGCTGGGGATTGAACTCGTGGTGAAGTGGCTGCGGATAGCTTCATAGTGCTGACTTGGCTCGTTGCACCACCAGGGAAGCCCTATCTTATGGTTTCAAGGTACTCCCTTTTATCACCATGGCAATATCATTGTTACTTATCAGTTTGAACATAACAGTTTGGTTTTGAAACTGGAAGAAGATTGTGTGTTCTTTTACTTGCACCACACAACCACAAAAAAATTTCCATCACAATGTGATGAACATTTCCTGGCATATTTCATCAAATGAAATTTAGAGTTTAAGAAGGAATTCATATGAATGATTAAAGGAACATTTTATAACATACATCTCTGGAAATACTGCAAAAGCTGTGCTAGTAACTTTCCTTAACTGTTCATTAAAATACTGAAGTCAGTGAGATAAAGACAGTGGAAGATGAGCTACCTACTCTATCAGATTCACTAACTGTACACAAGCATAGACACGAGAATAATTTACTACATGTGATTTTGACATAAGCTAGTCCCTGCTCATTTCTATTTTGCCCTCTTTCATTTGACTGTCCCTTTAGCTCCTTACAAACTTTCCTTTTTATTTTCAAATTATTCATCTACTCCCTCCCCCTTTTTCAGTTCCATGATCTGTTTTATTCTTCTCCCAAATGGATTTTACAAGGTCTTAATGATCCTTTCCTTAGGAGGCATGCGCTGTCCATGGCTGAAGCTGAATGAAAAAGCCTCTCTGTTCCTCCAGGCTGGGGACAAGGTGAAGTCTGGCTCCAAACCCGACAGAGACATGAGCCAGACACAGGGCAGGCTCACGTAAGCTTTCTTGTCTCTCATTAATGAATGCCAAGCATGGCCTTCTCACTTGGTCAATATTCAGTAGTGCTTGACAAACGTGACCCTGTTTTCTTTGGGAGCAGAGTCCACTGGATCTAGAAGCTGCAGAATGGCAGCCTGGGGCCATATTTCAACATGCAGACTGATTTCTCTTGCTTGCACAGTATTTATAATTTTTTTGAAATGCCTTTACATGGAAGGTTCTAGAATTCCACAATCCCCAACCCTCCCTGTTGTCTTACCCCAGCCAAGTCCATTTCTCTCATGCTATCATGGCTGCTTCCTGTTAAAATTTAAGACTATATCCAAGGGCTGGATTGGTGAAATGGTTTCTGCTTTGTACACTGTTTTGTCTTAAGGATGCTTAATGCTTTGTCTCTAAGAAATACCACCAACTGCTTAAAATGAGTAGACACTTGGAGTAAGGCTTACAAGGCTCTTTTGTTGCCACATGCGTTAAACCAGACAGGAAACATTTTCAATGGGTGCGAATCCTATTTGAACCAACAACATATTTTTTGAACTTTTGTCTCTCTGCACATCATCTGGGACATGGTTTGATGAACCTTTCTAAATTTGCCTAAATTATAACACAGCTAGTTAATGACTATATTTGACATTCGTGCTCTCGTTACGCCCCTTTGTTTTACCAACTTTGTTAAAAATCATACATATGTAAAAAAGTATCTGCAATTAATATTTTATTTCATTCATGTCAGATATAACAAGTGCAACTTGAATGTACAAATTCTGAACAAAATATAAAAAAGGAAAAAAAAACAATGAAAACTTATTAAGCAAATTCATGCAAAGCAATGAATGGGACACCACAGAAGTCACTGACCCTGTTTTACCTCGGCTTATGACAAATGCGAAAGACTGCTAATAGACTTTCAGGGGGACATCAAAGGAAGCCCTACAAGCAAGAAAAACAAGAGCAACAAGGAGAGGTGGAACATTCCCCAGGATTCAGACAGCATGCTACAGTCTTACTTTCCACTTTTAAAGTAGAGAAGTAGACCTTAATAAGTGTTTAATCACCCAATAAAAGCTGATAAAATAATTTCTCTTTTGGGGTGGAAATGCATTCTTGCAAAAGAAACACTATCAGCTATCAGGTTAGGGATAATCAAGGGCTTTCATTTAAAGTGCATCTGTACGCTTAGCATATGGAGGCGAACTGTTTTGGACAGAAAAGCATTTTTCCAAAACAGAGGTTCTTGAATAACTGCTTTGGGAAATCACCTCCCTGATTCGTGAGCATTTAAATTCTTTGTGTCGACTGGCGTTGCTTCCTCACACACACCTTGCCTTTTAGTAAAATCTATACACTCTCTTTAGCCAACCCTGAAGAAAATCTTTGGGTTTTGGAGGACACTATAAGATCTGAGACAGAGCTCTTTACAGATTGGTGTTTCTAGCTACAGAACGAGCCCTTCATCTCTGAAAAGCACCAGTTACCTCCATGACAACTAGAGAGAAGCTCAGGATAATCTCATAAATAGTTCACTTACAAACAGTCCCCCCCGCCCCCCACCAATGTAACTGCATATTCCTTTGATAGCACTGGACACTTGTAAACACACAGGGCACCACAACGTATGAGATTGATGCCACTCAAATACATCACCTAATTTATTTATGTTTATATATTTTATTTTTCAATTCCATTGTTTATATACACGTTTTTGGTAATTATAGTAAAGATGCTGGTGAAAAGTAATTTGTTTAACATTTCATAATGCGTGCAAAAGTAAAAACACTGATTTAAAGAAAAGTCATCTTTTTTACAACTATTCAGCCCCAACAAATGATGACAAGCAGTTAGGCAGTATCATGACTTGCAAAGTTATACTTGGCATAATGTTGCAATTCAAGATATGGCACAGAATTAACAATACAGGTAACAGTCCCACTGGCGAAACTGTGCCAGGTTTTGACTAATTTGGTTTAAGTTGAAATTTGATTATATAAAAAGATTCCTGAAAGTATTGAAAAAGAAACAGTGTACATGAAAGAGAATTCAACAATGTTTACAAAATGCCAAAAGTTCTTACTCAGCCCCCCCTTATCCATAAATAATTAATGAAGTCCCCTTTTCCCCCCACCCCCAGCCTCAAAAAGATTTACAAAGATAAATTTAGCTCAGTGAACAGAACCAAAAGATGACTGCTGTTAGACAGTACCTGGTTAAAAGCTCAAGCACTTTCATAAGAATTCATATATATTGTCTCTTGAGGAATATAAATAATCTGACAGCATTGCTCTTTTGAGTTTTGGAGACTTCTCACTCAGGAGTTGTAACTGTCTTTGTGCTTTGAATAAAATACAAGCTTTAAAGCAGAAAGCCGATGGTATTCAAAATTCACCATCTTCAAAGTTCATTGTGAGAGTTCTTCTCTGCAGCTTTGAACATCAGGATAGAATTGAAAATTTTGAGAGCAGGGCCCAGTTTAATGCTCATAATTTTAACAATGTCTGTTTGGGTCATAAGCAGAAATGCTTCTCCATCTATTTGCTAAAATCACAAAGACAAAAGGTTGTGAATGAGTCGATGTAGCATTGCAGGCAATGTTCAAAGTTAAGTTATAAGCTGTCTTCTGCATAGAAACATTAAAATGGCACATTAGAATGGCACAGAGTTTATGTGTATAAACATTTCCTGATAAATGGACCTTTCTTACCTATAGCAATACACCCAATGTGGACCAAAAGCAATGAAAAACTCATTCATCTGAAAAATCAGTCTCACAAAATATCTTACTGAGATTCCTTGGACTTAGGCACTGTATCAAGAATTTGGAAACTCTTCGTGTCTGGCATGAGTTCAAATGGAGTTACTGCCATGGTAGGTTTCAGAATTAGAGATGCAACAGAGGGATAGAAAAGGGCCAACTAAGGTGTGGGAGGCCTGAGAAGAGTCTTTTAAATACTGTTTCTCCTGACTCAAAAAGAGGGAGGGAATAGTCCTCCTGGAATGGGAGAAGGGATGGGAGCACAGTATGCATAAGGATTTCTTTCCTTGGGCTTGTAGAGTCCAGAATTGGATGACAATAAATTCTAGCTTGTGGTGCTTTGTTATGGCAGCCCTAGTAAATTACTACTACTCCAAATTCTGTAAAGTTAACTAAATAAAGGTTATTTCTTAAGATTTCCCTCTTTCTTCTGAAAATAAAAAGCCTGCAAATCTAATCTGCTTACATATGTAATCAGTATGAACTGGAGTCATCTTATACAACTTCTTGTAACAATTATCTGCAAAAAAAAAGTGTTAATTTTCAGCAAGGAAACATCTCGCTCTCGTAAACTCAAAGGAGACATTTTGATGTTCATTTCTAAGTGTAATATGAGTTTAGTGTATGACAAATGCTGTACTGTTTTCTGGAAACATTTGGTTTGGTGTCATTTGCTTGTGCAGAAAGGCAGATCTATTAACACCTCATGCAACCCAGGCAGATCTTATCAGAATGAACAGCCTGACAGAAGTCCTCTAAATCATTAATGAAATGTAAACTTACACACCAGTTCCCTGGGCACTCACTACAAAGACTGAATGGCTTATTATAATCTTGGGCTCTACCAAATTGCCTTCTGAGATTGTGTAAAAATTTAACATGACCTAGGAGTGATGAAAAAGAACTTTCAGAGAACTGCAAAGCTGGGACGTGAAAGTCAGAAGAGGGATGAGAAGAGTAAAGTTTGGTAGATGATTATTTGTACGATGACCATTAGAAAGAAAAATTCTTTTTAAGGCAAATGCCAGAGAGCACAATACACACAGGCTGCTCTGATGTGTGGCCACCAGGAAAAGCCTCAACTGGAAGGAAGTGGATTTAAGAAAGTACTTTCTAAGAACAGTGATGACAGCAAGGTATTACATTTCATTTTTTTGCTTGTGTGATGCACATAAACTGGTCTAACTCCAAAGATTATACAGCTTGCTAATGGGCCAAGTGGGGAAGGAGGATTTGGAATTCAAGGGCATTCGCCTTCCACGTTACTGCTCCTTCACCTACACCCTCAAAGTTATTCCCCAAAGTTTTAACTCTGCAAATCACAGCAACATGCACTTTACTTAAATGTCTTTCTCGTCATGTAAAGGTATGAGTATATTCAGTCAAAAAAAACCCCCAAAACAAAAACAAAACAACTTACTAAACATCTATTATTTTCCAGACACTCTTTTTGAGCCCGGGCATACAGTAGAGAATTAAACAGATAAAAGCAAAACCCAGAAAGTAGGCAAACAAAACTCCTTATGGAATTTATATTCCACAAGGAGACAGACTATGACAGAGAGACAGACTATGAACAAAAAGCATATATAAACAAACTCATTGGTAATTACTTAGTAGCAAATAGTTCCAAAAAGTCATCAGTGCGATATAAAAAAACAGCTTTCTGGGCAGATGAGTGGGAAGGTGGTACAAGGTGGATGTGCAATGGCAAGTCGCCATTTTGGGGAGGACTAGTTGAGAAGGTGGCAGATGAACAACAGGGAGTCCAGTGAACATTTGGAGGAAGAGCATTCAGAGAGGAAAAAGCCAGAGTGTGCCCGGACAACCTGGGGAATGGCCAGGAGGCTGTTATGTGGAACAGAGTAAGCAAGGAACACAGCAGACAAAGAGTCAATGGTGAGAGAAGAAATGGGATGTCAGATTTAGGCCTTTGTGAGGAGGATTTGATTTTCACTCTGA
Organism: Scalopus aquaticus; assembly: GCA_004024925.1. Taxonomy (NCBI): domain Eukaryota; kingdom Metazoa; phylum Chordata; class Mammalia; order Eulipotyphla; family Talpidae; genus Scalopus; species Scalopus aquaticus. The sequence goes on from PVIJ01018508.1 coordinate 22,137, forward strand.
TTTACTACTACAAAGACATGCATGAAGGAATGACATGGTCTGAGTTAGTTTTAGCAGGATCACCCTGGATGCACAGCTAATAAATAGTATATGAGTGAAAACAGAAACAGAGAGAGTAGTTAGGAGGTTATTACATTAATCCAGATAGGAGATGGTGCTGGTTTAGAGGAGGGTGGCAGCGATGGTGGTAGAGGGCAAGAAGGAACCCCTACATGTTTTAAAAAATACATACAATAGTGTTTTCAACAGATGAGGTGTGGAGTATGTAAGGGAAAATTAAGGATGGCTTCAAATAATAATAGCCCATCCTTATACCTGGACTTTGCCATTTAAAGATGACTTACATAGCTTTAGTTAGATACATATTATGTTTTATGTCTAGGATTCAAAACCAGAAACTACTGACTTAATAAGACATTAGAGAGTAAGGATTGTGTCCTATCATCTCTGCGTGAACTCTCTCACCAGAACATTACTTGGAGTAACAGACACATTTAGGAATTTAACAGGATGAGAGGATAAAGATGAATACTTATGGACAGAAAAATTCATTGTCTTACCCCTCATGAGAAGGATTTGACTTGGAGGTTATTTGATGTCTGAGGAATATCTCCAAAGATAATATGCCATGAATAAAATGTTATTCAAAGAAATAACATATTATTTGAACTTGAACTTGAATCTTATTTAAACTAACAGGGCAAGTTTATATGGATTATAAAATAACAGGGCCAGTTTATATGGATTATCCAGGTATCAGAAGAACCAAAAATAGAATTTATAAAAGATATACTATAGACTTATTTTAAAAATGTCTTCTCATTTTCAAAGGTAATAACATTATCACCTTTCCAGAGAAAGACTAACAGCCTATATCAAAGTCCATTCAGAGAATGAAAATTAACAGAGTGGTCCACAGGACACCACTTAGGAGTTACAGAAAAAGAAAATCTGAATAACTACCAAATAAAGACCAACTAGAGAGAAAATAAAACAATTTTTAAATAAGGATATAAATATGAAAAAGGATGTTGAAAAATCAGATCCCAGGCATTCATCTCACTACAGTAAGGCTCAATGGCTGGATTCTGAGCTCTCCTGAAACTTTCTGAAGCTCTTAATGGAAAGTGTGCTCTTCTTAACAGCTGACGGCTCCACGTGTAATAGGAGACAGCTCATGTTGGGGAAAGCCTTCTGAGATTAGTCTTCCTTCTGCCAACTGGTAGCCAAGAGCAGAAGGATAATTGTGCTCTTTAGAGAAGTTGACAGGCAAGTGGTTTATTTTTTTAAGGTCTCCGGTGAATGTTCCCTGCTATACTTAAATCGCATGACTTCCACTGTAGTGAGAAGCTGAATTCCCTTTTTGTTTTAATGCTCAGTATAGGTGACATCAATATTAATCATCCTTCCCCTTGAAGTTTTGGAGAGCAGTTAAAACCAATTACCAAAACAATATTCCGATAGCAGAGGTACCGAGTATCAGTATCAGTTATTGTAAACATTACAGAGATTTAAGGGCTGTTGCCCCTAAGACATACACAATGTTATAAACCATTACTTCAATAAACATAATAAAAAAATACTTTCATCAGTTTATTACTTCTAATGCGACTACTAGAAACATTAAAGTTCTGCGATCTTAGAGATTTTAAGGGCTTCTACAGCAAACAATAATACTGTTTATTATAAGCATAAAACAGAATTAATATTGATCTCAAAAATAATAACTGTTTTATGAAAAATATAATGTTGCTTATTTCTTTCTGTATTGTAAATTATATAAAGATGTGCTATTAACTCTTGTGTGTATGAATTTTTAAAATAAGTCTAGTGCTACTGCTGTGAGGCATCATACTATGGTACTTACCAATATTCCCTATGTAAATGACATTATTTTTACATAAAGACATTTATGCAACTGAGTAATGCTTCCTGTTAAGACAATGCTATATCCATTTGTTAATTTCAACATGATCTATTCCCTCCATCACCTACTACTTGAGAGCATTATACCCCATTCACTGCCTTTCAGCCCTTTCATCCTATTAAAGAACATACTGCAATTCAATGGGATACTTACTTCATCTTTAAAAACTTTTCCATGTTCCTCACATCCAGGTAAACTCTGGATGAATTCTGACACCTGTCAAAAAAGTAACCAAACTCCAGTTTAAAAAAGAAATCTAAATGCTACAAGTTTAAAACATTTAACATAGATATGAATGTTTTAGCTGCTTTTCAGAATAATATCTTCTTTTTCAGAAAAAGAGAGACTAAACCTTACACACATTTATCATGTCTACTCTTTAAGCCAACACTCCTGTATCTGTTTCCTGGCAGACAGAAAAAAGTATACCTCATCTGTGCTCCACTTGGAAACTTTACTGGCAGGGATTCCAGCTACAGTTGGAAGAAGTTTGCTCTGCTGCTCCCAGCGCAAGGGCAGACATGGAATTGGGGACTTAAAAGACAGAAAGACAGCCGATCGACGCTGTGCCTGCTGTATAGTAGGTTCTTCCCGTGTACCTGGTTAATGGAAATAAATGGAAAATCACTCTGAAAAGAAGCAAGAGAGCCTCAAGCACCAAATGTCTGTCGCCCTCCAACAGTGAGTTGAAGGGGGGGAGGGCTAGTTAAAGCACTGCTTCCTATCAACATTATATTAACTTGTGAAAAATAGTATGCAGAAACCTTACTAAGTGAGGTCGGGCAGGCACAGAGGCCCTCATTCATGTACAATCAGTACACAGTACAGAATCCAACTGGAAGAGACATTCCTTGCATCGCCAATGGGGGAAAGAAGAGTCTCCTTCCTGCCCAGGACAGTTCAGTCAGTAAGAAAAAGAGATAAGCAGCAAATGTTAAGCCACTTGCAGTTTCTTCCAATGGACTCTTGGTTTACAATAGCTCCTTTAAAATCTATGTAAGGCGGTTTCTTTATTTGTTCTGAGGCAGTATGTGCATGTTTTGCCATGAGACCTAACTTTCTAACTGCTTTTGGTTATTACCCCAAATAAACACATTTTGTTGCTGAAGTACGGACTGCTTACTTGTTTGAGGTTACCAAATTGATAATTACATTCTTCTTTGCCTTTGCTAAAGGTCACTATTAAAAACAATCCATAAATTCAATTACATTGTTCGCTAGCTACATGTCTGCTAATGAACACATGCTAGTGTGACTCAATGTTGCCACTGAATGCATCAGAAAAGAAATTTGGCTCAGTGCTTTAGCTGAGAAGAAGATAACTTCCACCTTAGAGAATTGCATTTGTTTCCTGTTCAGTTCTGGATTTTGCAGTTAACAGCCAAGTTGCAAGCTCAGGTCGGCCTTTGATTATCCTGTAGCTACCCTATCTGTTCTCTGCTTTCATCTCAGCACTGTTCTTCCCATTTCTTTTTACTATTCACATTGATGTTTGAAATAGTCAACTTAATTTTTTTGCAATACCTAATAGAGTGTTACAATAAAAGATAACAGAAAGGTAAATTCTTCTGTCATTCTTCATATATTGGGATCAAAATTAAAACTACAGAATATTTTATCTCCTAGAGCTTAGATAGCTATTTTTTAGTAATGATTTTATGTCCTTGGGACCCAGTTTGTCATAAATATCCCCTTAAGATCCTTGAGAACAGAACTCTCCTCTGGAAACTTATTCAATGCATCTTAGAAGAAAGGTATCCCCCCCAAAATTATTCTTCCCCTCACTCAACAGCTCAGCTATGGTGATATTTCGATTTCATCATACATTTCTGCCCAATACCTAATTTAGGTTACTGTAACTCTAATAATATTTTAAGCTATTTATCTTGAAGAATGAATTTTAAGAATGCTACACACGGGCCTCCCTGGTGGCGCAGCGGTTGAGCGCTGGGCTGTGGAGCTGTCGGCAGCAGCGATGCGAGTTCGACGCCCGGCCGGGGAGAATCCCACATGGTGCGGCAGACCTCTCCTGCCTCGCCCGCTGCTCCCCTCAGCAGTGTATTTCTGATCTGCCTGTTCTGCTCCCCACTCTGTCTCTGGTGAAGCCTCTCACCAC
>PVIJ01018509.1:0-26173 GCA_004024925.1 Scalopus aquaticus
CCCCACTGATTGTCTCTCTCCCAGTATCCTTATTTTATTTAGTTTTTGATCAGTCTTCTCATATGTAAACAATCTTCTGTTATCACTGACACTCTATTATAGCTGACCTCTTTATCAAACTCAGGTTCTCACAACTCCACTAGGCCACCTATTTACGTGGATGAACTTCTAATCCTATTTAGTTGTAACAAAGCAGTCCAGGTCGTTCCCCCATCATGTGTACCCTCTCATACTTTTCAGACTTTGATCCCAATGCTGAAACAATATCTAACCTGTTTGGTCCGCTTCTGTCTGTTCAAGCTGTTGAGTTTCAACAGCTCGTAACAGGCAGATTTTGTGAGAATTCTTTCCTCATATTGTCAGCACTGTAACTCTGCTCAGGGTCCCTTTCACACATAGATGCTTCCTCACTTTATGTGAGTTTTGGCATCCTTCTCTGAGCTTTCAGTGCCACTTTTCCAACCTCCTTCACTACTGGAATAGGCCATGCTCTACTTTCCCTGATGGTTATGGAATGGAATTGTCCAGAAAGGGAATGGTCTGTACAGGGGAGGTGGATGAAGAGAGACCAAAATAAGGGAGAAAAGAGCACAAGGCACTGTGGTGATGATTCATGGGTGAATTGGTGGTGGGAAACCTATGGGGGATACACAATGATGTAAAGGATATAAATAATTAAAAAAGAAAGGGAATGGGAGGGAAAGTAAAAGGAGGAGGAGAATGTGTGAAGTTTCCCTTGTCTAACAATAGGTAGGATGGCTTTCTGGTTTGGCTGTGTAATCTGGTGTAGCTTTCCATAAGTTCAAGATTATTGCACATTAGACAGTCTAAGAGAGAAAAACAAAGCTTTCTGTCTCACATTTGTGGACTACAATGATTTGGATAGTTTCTGTGCCATAAAAATCAGCCATCTCCTGGTTGGTTTTCCACTTCTGCTTAAGAACAAAAGACAGTATTCTTTATTTAATCAATATAAAAGAAACCCATTAATAACTTAAATACTTAGGCTAACATATTTTCTAATTTATATTTTTGCATTTGAACATATAATTTTCTCTTAAGTAAATCTTTTAGATATTGGGGAAATTGGGAAAGGAGGTTAAATTTTCAAACCCTATAGATTTTATTTTTCTGCATTTTTATTTAGGACAGCTTATCTTAATGGATTACTTAGCGCAGATCATAAACTTAATATAATGGATATGGTTATACCTATGCTATCATGATATGCATATGATAATTATATTTATATTATTAATATAATTTTATACTACATAATTATATAACTCATATAATGATATAATAATATATAATGAAAATTATGCCATAATTATAATAAAATGTTACCATACATTTTATAAGAATTATTTTTAATAATTTTTAAAATATGAAATTAATTTCTCATATAATTTGGTACACTGCATGAGAACAACATTTTTTTTGAGGTTAGCCATCTGCTGTCACTTCTTGGATCAATTCCAAATGAAGTGATTACAGAATGCCATTTAAATCAATCCTTTTGGAGCAGTGGAATGTGACACTTTTCTCAAGTGGTAGTTGACATTAGGTATTTAATCTGTCAAAGAAACAATATTTCACTTCATATTACATCATAAAGAATTGGTATTGATGAATAAAAGACTGTACTATCTTGTCTTATGATTTTGAACTCTACGTCAAAAGTAATAAAAAACTAAAGAAAAAAGTAAAAATAAAAAAATTGTAAGTTAATATGAGTCCTTTTAAACTAAGAGATGGACTCTCTCTTCTTGTATTTTAGAGACAGATTCCTTGTTTTTATTTAGACATGTTTCTATGAATAACTTCTCCCTGTAGACTGAATGCCTCATCTGAATTGGTTAATTGGATTGATTATGAAATTGCATAAAATCACCATTAAACAGAATATGAAGTAAATCTATAGTTATGTGGCTGACAGTACAATTTTCCTAAAAGTCTGATTTGTTAGTTCACACTTATCTGGCCATCCTTTTCTCTTTTGCTTATTTTCTGTTACACAGTTAACTCCAATTCCACAGGAAAAATTATTTACAGTATTATTGTGTAACTGTTATTTATTGGATATCCTGTGTTCATGCCTGCGTAAAGTGAAACTGAGAAGTTGTTGATGCCAAAAAAGTCATCTGTAATAACCTCTTTTTAACATTTAATTGTCTCCAAGCTTAACTTTGCTGACAATCTGTAGCTCTCTCTAGACAGAAGCTTTCTTGCCTCCCCTTGGCAATCTTTTGCTAGGAAGATGTGGTCCCTGGAGCCCAAACTCATTCCGTTTGAATTTTCGCTGATGGAGAGAGAAACAAAATAGCTTCTGCTAAGCACTGTGCAGTTGAGATTAGTTAAAGTATTCTTGGTAACAGGCATTGGAAAGTTTTTGAAAGAGTTCTTTAGGTTTGATTTTCCTTCCATCTGGTGATCTGAAGAATTTCCTAAGTGATATTCTAGTCATGCATTTACAATGAGATATCCTTGTTTTAGCATTGATATTATTCAGTTAACCCTTAATGTTCCACTAGGCGGAGTCCTATAGCATGTTGTAGCAGAAAAGTGTGTATGTTTTAGAGTCATGCATGGATTACAATCATAGCCCTATTGCTACCCAGTCTGGTGACCTTGAGCAAGTCCTAGTTTTTACAATTTTAAAATAGCTGTAATAATGTAAGTGAAATAAGTGAGAAGGTGATAAATACTGGATGGTGCCACTTACATGTGGAATATATAGAATCTAAACTAGCGGTCAAATAATGATAAGCTTAAGCATTAACCCTTGAATGTGGAAGTAGATTTCCTCAGCAAAAATGCATGTTTAATGTAGCCAGGTACCTAAACAGACAGTTTTATACTACTTAAAATTGTCTGAGTAGAATGCCTGAGCATTCATATGATTTTAAAAGAAGGTTAGAAGCATCTGTTAGGATTCTCCAAGCAGTTCAACTTGTTAATCACACCATCTGAATCCTGAGTGAAAGAAAAGAAAAACCCTGCTGACCCATAGGGCAGTCATTCAGCTGTAATAAAACACAGATGTTTAAACAAGAAAAAAAACTAACCCAAGAAAATTTACTATAGAACTGAAACATCTAGAGGAAGAAGGTGGTGGAAGAGGGCTGAGAACAAAGAGAAAACGGAACACAGTGGATTTGGTAGTGGACTATGGATGATAGATATCATGGTGTGTGCACTACAATGACTTTATCTGAGAGGGGGATCTTACCGTATATATCAGGTAGCTGATTTGTATGAACGATATCTTGAGTTTATTTAGTGCCTGCTTTTGGCACTAAAATCTATACTCTTTTTTCTATAACGTGCTACAGTATTATGCCTAATGGAACTTTAGGAGTTAACTGAATGATATAAATGCTAAAACAAAGATATCTCATTGTAAATACGCTTACTCATCAAAGAGATATTTTGAATTAAATTTTGCTTTAGAGGTTGAAATATTAAAAACATTTTTGAGGTAAAATTACTGCATAGTGCTTTATACACATTGCATTCTATTAAATTTTCTGCTTCATTGGCTACTTTTATTTATTTTTTGTTTATTTTTATATATCCAAAAGACAGATTTATTATGAAAAAAGGGAGAAAAGAACAAGGGACACTCACATAGACACAAGGAGGCAGAAAGAGCTGTCCCCGAAAGCGGCAGGTTTACTAAAATAGAGGCCTGCATAGTTATAGGTGGGCAGCCTGGGTGGGAGGGAAAGCTGCCTCTCCCCTTTGCAAAGGGAGAAGATTACTGAAATGAAGCGCCCAAATAGCCACAGTTGGGCAGGAGAGCTGCTGCAAGAAAGAAGGAAGGCAAAGAGAAACACCTGCATAGGCACAGGTGGGCAGAAGGATTGCTGCTCATTAGCTACTTTTAAAAACTTATAAATAACAAATTTCTGACTCTTAAGTATTAACTCTATTCTTCTGAATGTTATTCTTGATTCTTTTGGAAGAAATGACTCCTAGCTGGGCATGTTCTGTATTTTCATTTCCAACATTTAATGATACCTTCTGTGTACACAGCATTGTTCAAAGATAATGTAGTAATCAAAAGAACAATAGCTAAAATTCATTGAGTATGTTCAACTGTTTAAAATACTTACATATGAAAATTTTTTAAGTGAAGAAACTGAGGCTTAGAGACATTAAGTAACTTGCAAAGGTCACTTACTGGTAGTAGAGCCAGGCCCTGTCCATCTGACTTTACCTTTGAGGTTATTATTATACTTAAAGTATTCTCGACTGAGCTCCCATTTCTTCCATCACATTCTGCACTTTATTTTTTGTTATTCTTCTAGGGTCTTTTTCCTCTAGATATTTTTTACAAGTGTTACTGGGGATTTTTCAATTCCATTCCATCCTTACCCTGAAATTTTAGTCATGTATGTTACTGTTTTCAAAACTTTATATGTGGGTATAATTTCAAACTTATGGGAATGTTGCAAAAATAGTCAAAGAGTATCTGTCTAAGGTATTTTCCACTTTTGAAAAGTTCCCATTAAGTCACTTTGCTTTTATGAAAACCACCCTTAGTATCTATTTTTGCTAACCAAAAGAAATCCAAGGAGGATTTTTGCTTTTATGACAAAAGGCAAAAAACAACAATAGTATTCAATATTTGTTTTTGTGAGACATTTTAGACATAGTGAGCAGATAGATGAATGACCCCACCAAAATCTTTTCCCAGGAGCTACTTTATGCAGTCTGTATACTTATCATATAGTTCCTGCTTTTATTATATATTTAGTGTTCTTTTAGGTTTTAGGTGCTATTTGCAGTCAATGCTCTGCCCCTTTGCTATATACCCCCTTATGTGATATTTGGTATGACTTGGTAGGTTATATCTTTGTGTGGGGTAATGCTCAGAAATATTTCCATATAAATTGATGGCAATGGTAATGCTCTCTTTGCTTTTTGACATTTTGGTTTACAAAACATTTCATTTTTAAGTTCTGATTTTTGATAGCAGCATAAAACTGTATTTACCTTACCCAGATGCACCAATTGCTTATGTTTTTCCCTTTTCAATTTATCACTCTCTCCATGTCTGTGTGTCACTCTCTTTTTCTCTCTGTATCTGTATGTACATATACATCCATATTATATACACATATACATATATACATACAGACACATGTGCATATTATTAGAGATCCATTTGAGTGTGAGTTGGCAACATCAGACTTCTTTATCACTAAATACTTCCTAAAGTATATTTCCTAAAAACAAGAATATTCCTTTCTAAATATAGTAGTTATAAGAATCAGAAATTTAACATTGCTACAATTCTATTACTTAATAAGTATTCCATGTTCAGTTTCAGTTTCAGTCTCCAAAATATCTTTTAACCTGTATTTCTCCAGTTCAGGATCTATTTAGTTATCACACATTACATCTAATTGTTACACCTCTTTGTGAGATGCCTCTAGCATCTGCCCAGACTGGTAGAGGTATTGTGACCTCGCACAAGACCCTGCCAGTGCCGACCTGCACCTGCTGAAGCTTTGTGATCTCCTGTGAGACCAGGCCAGTGCCTGCCCACATCTGCTGAGTACTTGCAAGCTCTTGTGGGACTCTGCAAGCACCCACATACTGGTGAGACTCCAGAACCTTATTGTGGAGAGTGCCAGAGTGGCCAGATGCCTTGTTATTTCCCAAGAGACCCTACAAGCTGCTTGTACAGATAGGTAAGACCTTCACCAGTGAGGGGGGAGGAGTTGTGCCCAGAAGAAGCCTGCTATACAAGAAGCTGGTTTCCAAAGCTGGGGAGAAGGAACAACCCAACAAATAGCAACATAAGTCCTCAAGGGAATAGTACAACACAGAGAAAGAACAATGACCCAGAACCTAAATTATGGGGACTTTGTTTTTCCTATCAGATACAGAGTTTAGAATTGAATGATAAAGAAGCTCAAATAAATGGAAGAAAAGCAAATGAATGTATTTAGAAATAAAATCAATATACCACAGGCAGAAACTGAGGCTCTAACTAAGAAAAGTAGAGTTTCAGGGCTTAAAAAGAGAAATACAGGAGATGAAAAACTCAGGATGAAAAACTTGCAGAAGCATTAAGTCTATGTAAATAAATATGCAGATATACAAAGAACCCTGGTGTAGAAGAGAAGAGAGAACTAAGTTTAAAAAATGAAGAAACACTCTATTAAATATCTTATTCCATGAGAAAAGGAAGCAGAAGAATAATGGGAATATGAAAAGGGTAAGAGAGAAAGGGACATAATGTTTATTTAAAGAAATAATGGAGGAAAACTTCTCCAACCTAGAGGAGGAAATAAATGTAAAAATTCAGGAAGCTAAATGATCCCCAGCATGCCAAGATAAACCAACAGTTCAGGACAAAGAAAGAATATTGAAGCTGGCAAGAGGGGTGACAAAGTAGCTGGAAACCTGTAAAGGTAACCTGATCAAGCTAACACCAGCCTTCTTTGAAGATACACTATGAGCTGAGAGTATGTTCCCAATACTTAAAGAGGAAAAGCTGCCAGCTGAGAATACTCTAGACTCTCTTTCAGATATGAGGGAGGAATGAAGGTCTTTTCAGACATAGAGAAACTCTAGGGGTTTGCAAACACTAAACCACCCCTTTCAGCCCCAAGGAATGTTGAAAGGAGCTTGCTTACACATTGAAATTGATGAGAAGAACATACACAAAGAACTGAATGAAGAAATAGACTGACCCACAAAAATTAAGAATAAAATGGCAACAACAGACTATCATGTATCAATAATAATTTTAAACTTAAATAGACTGTATTCACCAATTAAAAGACAGAATAATTAGTTGAATAAGGAAACAGAATCTGAATTTCTGCTTTCTCCAGGAGACACACCAAATTCCAAAAACAAACATAGGCTCAAAGTAAAGGGTTGAAAAATAATTCTATGAACAAACAGGACTTTAAAAAGACAGGGCCAGCCATATTTTTATCAGATAAAATAGATTTACAGTTTAAAAAGGTGGCAAGATACAAGGAAGGACACTATATAATGATTAAGGGAACAGAACACCAGCAAGACATAACACTCATTAATGTACATGCATCAAATGCAGGAGCACCAAAATATATTAGGCAATTACTATCAACTCAGAAAACAAACATTGGAAAAAACACATTTGTGGTAGGAGACTTCAACACCCCACTCTCACCTAGGGACATATAAACTGGACAGAAAATATATGGGGATACAATAGACTTAAATAGAGAATTAGACCTCATAGGTATTTACAGGGCATTGCACCCCCTAAAAGTAGAATACACATTTTTTTTAATGTGCACAGAGAACATTCTCTGGACACAAAACACATTCTGGGACACAAAAGAAATATCAGCAAATTCACAGTGATTGAAATGATACCTAACATTTTCTCAGACCATAAAGGTATCAAGCTAGGAATCTACTATGAAAATAAAGCAGGTATATCTTTTAATACATGAAATAGTTTCCACTAAGATCAGGTAAAAGACAAGGATGTACACTCTTGCCTTGGCTATTCAACATATTATTGGAAATTGTAGCTAAAGCAATTAGACAAGAGCAAGATATAAAAGAAATCCGAATTTGGAAAGAAGTAAAGCCTATTATTGTTTAAGGATGGCATGATACTATACATAGAGAATGCTCAAGATTCCATGGAAAAAATAATCAAAATAATGCATTAGCTTGCGGCAGGGTATAAAATCAACACATATAAATAAGTTGCCTTTCTATATACAAACAATGAGAGAAAAGGATGAAGTTAAGAAAGTGATCCCATATACAATTACAACAAAAATAAGGAATTCCTAGGGACAAACCTAAGAGAGGAGATAAAATATCTCTACAAGGAAAACTATAATACATTGCTGAAAGAAATAGAAGACAAAGAAATGGAAAAATATTCCCTGTTCATATATAGGAGGGCTTAACATTGTTAAATGGCCATCCAATCCAAAGCAATATACACATTCAAAATAATCCCAATAAAAATAGCGATGACATTTTTCAAAGAAATAGAGTAAACAGTACTGAAATTCACATGGAACAACAAATAGCAAAAACAATCTTGAAATGAAAAGAGAATGGAGGAATCATACTTCCATATGTCAAACTATTTTGTAAACACATGATAATTAAAATAGACTGGTATTGGAACAAAAACTGACACACAGGCCAATAGAATAAAACTGAGAACCTAGAAATAAACCCACACATATATGGACAGTTAATACATGATGAAGGAGTCAAAAACATATCCTGGAGCAAGGATAGTCTCTTCAATAAATGATGTTGGGAAAATTGGATAGCTGCATGCAAAAAGAATGAAACCAGACCAATCTCACCCTACAAAAAAATCAATTCAGAATGGATCAAAGATTTGAATGTAAAACCCAAAACCATAAAATACATAAAAGGAACCATAAGCAAAACATTTCATGAAATAAGCTTTAGTGATACCTTTAGGGATTCTTCCCTAACAACAACAACAACAAAAAGAACATAAACAGCTGGGTCTACATCAAACTAAAGAGCTTCTGTACAGCAAGAGAAACCATAACTAAAATGAAAAGACACCCTGCTGAATTGGAGAAAATATTTGCATACTATACGTCTGACAAGGGACTGATACTGAAGATATACACACAACTCATAAACCTATACAAAAAACAAAACAAATAACCCATTAAAAAATGGAAAGAAGAACTAAACAGACACTTCTCCAAAGAAGAGATTCATGCCAATAAGCATATGAAAAAATGTTCACCATCACTTATTACTGAAGAAATGCAAATCAGGACCACAGTGAGATACTATCTAACACCTGTAACACTGGTCCATACCAAAAAGACCAAAAACAAGTACTGGCAAGGATATGGAAAAAAAGGGAACACCCACACTGTTGGTAAGAATGAAAACTGGTCCAGCCCTTATGAATGAAAGGTATGCGAAAGGTATGCACAGTAGTAGAAATAAAGAGTCCAGGCAAAGCGGCAAAGGGCCTTTATTAAAAAGCTCGGGGTGGGGGGGGGCAGTCCCTGGTGGTGCAACAGGTTAAACGCAGCACTATGAAGCTATCTGCAGGCACTGCAGCACAAATTCGATCCCTGGCCAGGGAGATTCCCACATGGCACAGCAGACCTCTCATGCCTCGCCCACTGCTCCCCTCAGCAGTGTATTTCAGTCGATCTACCTGTTCTGCTCCCCACTCTATCTCTGGTGAATCCTCTCACCACTCTACACCTCAGGTCTAAACCCCAGCTTATATGCATAAATAAATAAATCTTAAAAAAAAAATCTCCTGGGCAAGGTTCGCGGGTCTCAAGATGGAGGCCAGTGAAGTTGTACCCCAGGTCAAGTGAGGGGAACTTATATAGGGCGGTGTTTAGCCCTGGGTCTGCGAGGGATCTTCAGTTATTCGGAAGGAGTTGTGTTTTTTGGAAGGAGCTGTTTTTTTCTTTCAGTACTCCTTTATCAGGCTGGCCTATCTGGTGTTCTGGTAAGGGTAGCGAGGGGGTGGGCGCCGGAGTGTCGGGAAGTTCTTTTTCTTTAAGCTGCTTCCTGCTCAGGTGACTGAGAGGCCATCATGGCTTCCCTTCTGCCAACCCAGGTCCGGAAAGCAGTATGGAGTTGTCTCAAAACATTAAAAATGGATCTGCCTTTCAATCCATTAATTCAACTCATAGGCATCTATTAAAAAAAATCAAAAACACTAATGCAAAAGGGAACTTATATGCCCATGTTTTTTGCTGTGATATTTACTATAGCTAAATTATGGAAACAACCTATGTGCCCTAAAATGGATGAGTGGACCAAGAAGATGTGGTATATATACACAATGGAATTCAATTTTCAAAAAAGATAAAGTCATGCCATTTGCTGCAATATGGATTGAACTGGAAGGGATAATGCCAAGTGAAATAAGTCAGGGGAAAGATAAATACTGGAAAACAAATTCACTAAGCCAAGAGTCAGATAAAGACGAATTTAAAAACTAACCCTTGCTAGCTGGATAGAGAATTGAAGTAGGAAAGGGGGAAGGGCCTGGCGGAGGGGTAAAAACAAAGAGCTCCAAGGAAGCACAATGGACTAACCATATTGTGGAATATGGGTGAGTTGGTGGTGGGTGGACTACAGTTATAAAACCTGATGAGGGTATCAAAATACTACCTTAATTAATAAAAGAAAGTCACTTCTCTTTAGTTTGTTTTAATCTGCAATAGTTTACCAACCTTTATTTTCTTGACTTTGACATCTTTGAAGATGTCTTATAATTTGGTTTCTCATTATCAGATTCAGCTTATCCATTTTCAGAGGGATTATGACAGAAACGACTCTATTTCTGTCATTGTGCATGATAACATTATACCCCTAATCAAAGTTTTGCACTGTAAAAAACAAAACAAATAACCCCAAAGTTTTACACAAGGGTTGCAGCATCTTTTGATGACATTATTCTAACATTTCTTCTTTAATTTTTAACTGGAATTCTAATTTAAGGATGAGAAGGGTCTCCTTCATTCATCTCTTGTCTGTCAGGATGGACTTTGGATTCTTATTTTATTCAATGAGCTATAATCTATTATTTTTATTAATTTATTTTAGTACTCAAATTGTTCTATATCTCAGTAGGATCCCCTTTATGCTGGCTTTCATGCTTTTTAATAGAATTTTTCAGTAATTCCTTACCTTTTTGGTGCTAGCAGACATCCCAGTTTCTTTTATAATTTTATAATTTCTCTGCTCTAGCACTCAAGTTTCCAAACATGTCTTTTTTTTCCTTTCAGTAAAGGAAATTATTTTGAAAACAAGATTTCTTCCCTCCGTTCCCCTGTCCCTGTCTCCCTACTACTTTCCTTCCAGTTTGTGATTTTTCAGTACCAGTAGCAGCCCACTCATATCAGAATATGTGGAAATTTGGTTGAATCCTTCGTGTGTGAGCGTTTTCTTTTTCTTTTTTGGTCTTTCTTCTTCAGCATCTACTTGGTATTGTATTAGTGTTTGGACTTTGGGTTTCATACTTACCCCTTCTTTGATTTGGCCTTTTTTGTTCCCTAACTTGGTACTTCACTTATACCTAAATTGACCTTGCTTTTATTCTGTTTTTGAGTGTGAAATTTAATTTATATATTTTTCTTCCATCCTTAATTTCTGCCTGATCCTCAGATTCAACTTTATTCTGCTAGCTCCAGGTGATATCGGTAAATAATACTGTCTGGCTAGATGGCTGAGATTATGGTTTTTACTATACTGATAAAGAGTAGTACTAGACCATGGCAATGATTTTTTTTGTGTGTGTGTGTGTGAAAGAGAATATAGGACATCTGGCTGCAGAATATGGAAATTGGATATTTATCTGGTTATCCAAACAGAACCAACTGTTCAGGAAACATTAATGGAACACCAAGACTGTATTTTGTAACATCTTGATAGCAAGATAAACTATGTCATATTGTTAAACTGAATTCATAATTAGGCGTGTGATATGGGGAACCCTGTAAAGAACAAGGGGTGTTAGAAGAATAAGGCATATGTTTAAAAGCAGACACATTTAACAAGGATTATATGCCATCTCTTTATTGAGGCTTAAAGGGGAGGATCTTCAGCTTATTTCAGTGAATTCTTGAGATTAAACAGCTTTGGTGAGCTATAGACATATGTGCCTAGCACAAAAATGTGCTAACAATAGCAAGCTCCAAAGAAATTTCTGATTAGAAGGGAATAAAGGTGACTTACAATTGTCCTCAATAATACAGTGCCTGGCAATGTGGAGGCTGGGATGGAAGGGAGAGTCTTTCTCCAGGCATTTTTTTTCCTCAACCTGTGAGGTAATAGATAAGATAGTATGTAAATATGTTACACATTCTGCATTTTAGTTACTTTTTTTGTTTGTTTTACTGTGTTTAGTAGATAATTGCAGAGAAATTTGTTAGTCATACAAGAAAAACATCTCATGATTTGAGTCATATTTTCTTAATTTAATTCAAGTTATGTAAAAGGAAACCCATTTCTCTACTATATTCACACTGTTTCCAATGATTTTAGCTATGTGAGGAAAAAATAAAATCTTCAGATGAAAAAGTTGTCGATTACTGAGGATATTAAAAATAAATTCCTCATATACTTGGCTTATCTAAAAGAGGAACTCAATGGGTTTTTTGAGGAAAAAGCATCATAATTGAAATGAGTTTGTCAGGTATAGGTTGTCTTCTTGGAAGAAGAGTGAATATTTTTAGTAAATGAATTAAGTGTGCTTAAAAAGCAATCCTATTAATTATGTATCCCTTGATCATGCTGTTTGATAACTGAAGATCTAATTATACCAAAGTCATTACAAAGGCTAAATCTCAGCTAAGGGTGTATAGGTTAAAACAAAAGAGATTGTGTTGACTAGAAACTGTCTCAGACATCATCTGGAAGTTCAGAAATTCAGAGATTCAGGCCTTACTCCTGATTTTAATCATAATTTGCATTTTAACAAGATTCCCAGGTGATTCAGATTCATATGTACATAAGAGTTTGAGAAACACTTATCTATAAATTTGACAGTAACTTATACACTATTTCATAAAATAATTGTGAAGGCAAAGTGGGTATGCCTTCAAAATTTGAAGAATTTTTCATTTGTGGAATTAATGTACAAAATAAAAAATGTTAGCTTTTATGATCAAATGAAGTAGTCAAGTCACATAGAGACAATCCTAATAATATGCAGCTTTTCCACAGTTCTGAGTGTGAAGAGATTTTATTAATTTGACACTTAAGTAGAAAGGGAATGCACATAAATTAAAATTAGCAAGCTTTTATTGTGTGCTTAGTGAATGTGAGGAATGTGACTGTGGAGAGATCACTGGCCTGGACATCATTTCATTCCCATGGGCCTTGCCCGGAACTTCAAAATTGCTTATTGAATTGAAATGTTGAATTGAATATAGGTGTGTAAACAACTACTTCTAATATAACGTAAACTGAGAAATGACTATGAAATAGGTATCAGCAATATTTTGTGGGAACAGGACAAGAGAAACAAAACCCACAATTCATCACAGATTTATTTTCTTTTGTATGTTAGCTCTTTGGGTGTTTGCTTTCATATAGATCTTACTCAATATCTTATTCAGTTTTAGAAAGAATAAAATATGTGCTGATGATAATTCGTATTTAAACTTTTTGACTTTAAATATATATAGATAGATACAAATATATATAGTTACATATATATGATATCTATCTATATATATGTGTATATATTTATACACACTTGTATATATATAATACACACATGTGTGTATATATATACATATCTATCTATCTCTATATATACACATATATAGATAGATACATATATCTATGATACATAGATATATGTATCTATCTATATATATTTATACAAAGGCATAACTCTGGGACTGAGCAATGAAAGATAAGGAGAATTTTTTCTGTGGGGAAAGGCATCCATTTGTGGGACAGGGCAATAAAGAGGTGGTGGGGGCCTGAATCCTGGCAGAGGGAATGGATGGGCAGAAAGTAGTAGTGCTTCTTGTTGTAGGGATACAAGAGGATGTCACGAGAGAGGCTTGGAAAGTGACAAAAGGTTATATGTTAGATATTAAAAAGTAATGCTGACTGATTAGTATGACATTTATCATAGAATTACCTTAAATTTAAATCATCTGACTTAAGCTTACTTATTTTAATAGTTGCTTAGGCAGGGTGAATAAGTAGACAAAATAAGAAAATAAGCTTTGAGCATTTCATCAGGTTTGGGGAATTATAAATTAATTAATATTTGAATATTATATGTTAAAAATTAATTAGACCAAAACAAAGAAGCACATGAAAAGATGTAATTACCTCAGTGAAATGGGCAAGAAAAATTGTAATGGAAGATCACATAGCTAGATGTAAGTTAATTACAGTTTGGGTGATAATTTCAGAAATCTTTATTTTAGTGTTGCTGTTATATAAATTATATAACATTTTATTATTGAATATTCATGCTTTAAATAAAATTTTGTTTAACAAACATTAAGATTTATAGAGAAAAGTTATAAATTCTCAAGTTTATGCATAGCTACAATTTTATTTTGCCACTAGTAATAACATAGTTGTGAAATTGTTTTTAGAAATGTGTGAGAACAGAAGGTAAAAGTCATGTAGATAGAAATATCCCACAGACTTTAATACAGTAAAGTTAGGTAGTATGTGTACTGAGTTGACAAAAGTCAGAGGAACAAGGAATAAAAATTGTAAGATTCAGAAAATAAGTTATGTTTACATTATCTGCTCTCAAGTAGTAATTAAAGCTAATAATGAAAAACTTCTGTAAAGATTGAACTTTACAAAAGATTATTCATGTCATTTCATGATTCTAGAGTTCATTCATTTTCATGGTTAAATAAATTCCGTTTTAGAATATTACCAAAATGTATCCATTTTCCTTTTGATAGAGCGCTTCTAGTTTTTGCTATTATCATCTCTGCTGACGTGATTATTTTGGTTTGTTTCCTGTTGTGTATCTGTAATAGTTTATCTAGGTATACCTACGATATGGAGTAGTAGAAATGCTGGGATACAGGAGAAACAGATGTTCAGTTTTGCAAGATAATACAAGATTGCTTTCTAGTTTTTTTTATCAATTCATACTCACTAGCAATAAATAAAATTTAACATTGATCCATATCTTTTAAAAATCGTATTGTCATGTCATTATTTTTGCCAATATTATTGGTATAAATGTTATTTGAATATGACCCTAGTTTGCATTTGTCATCACCAGTGAGGTTTAGAATTTCTTCCCAGCTTATCAGTGATACATGTTTCATTTATAGTCAATGCCTATTCATTCTCTACTTAATTTTTCTTTTAGTTTGTATATATTTTCCTCTTTAATTTATAGTTCTTTCATATCTGGATATGTTTCCTTTGCTTATATGTTACAAAAATATCTTTTCTTAATTTGTGTCTTGTATTTTTCACTTTATTTAGTGAGGTAATTGGTATGTAATAAACTGCATGTATGTGGATTGCATGGTTTTGACATAAGTATACACTGTCAAACTGTTAGCACAGTTAATATTGAACATCTACATTACTCAAAGTTTCCTTCTGTCCCCTTGTGATTCTTCACATTAACCCTTTTCTGCCAACAATTTCCCCTCCTCACCCATTTCATTCCCAGGTAATCACTGAATTTTGTTCTGCTGGGATAGATTGATTTATTTTTCTGGAATAGCAGGTATTATCAAGATACATACCAAAAATAATCATTCTTCCACTCAATAAACTTATTTTGAGATTCAGTTATATTGTATTATTTTATTGTATTTATTTAGTTTATTCCTTTTTGTCGCTGAGTAATATTCCATCGTGTGATATACCACAATATGTTTATGCATTCATTGATTGATGGATATTTGGGTTATTTCTAGACCTGACTTTTCATATGGAAATACATATTTCCTTTTATATAAACACCTAAAATAGGAGTGACTTTATCCTATTGTAGCTCTATGTTTACTTTTTAAAAAAGATTTATTTATTTATGCATACAAGCTGGCGTATAGACCAGAGGCGTGGGGCAGTGAGAGGGTTCACCAGAGACAGAGTGGGGAGCAGAACAGGCAGATCAATGAAAACACACTACTGAGGGGAGAAGCAGGCGAGGCAGGAGAGGTCTGCATGCTATGTGGGAATCTCCCCGGCTGGGCATCGAACTTGCGTTGCCTCTGCTGACAGCTCCACAGCACAGCACCTAACCGCTGCACCACCAGGGACGCCTTGTTTGATTTTTTTTAAAGGAACTGCCATACTGTTATTCCAAGTGGTAATGCTATTTTCCATTCTCACCATCAGTGATTAAAAGTTCCAGATCTGGGCCTCCCTGGTGGCGCAGTGGTTTAGCACTGTGCTGTGGAGTTGTCGGCAGTGGCGACGTGAGTTTGATGCCCAGCCGGGGAGATTCCCACGTAGCGAGGCAGGAGCCTCCCGCCTGCTCCCCTCAGCAGTGTATTTCGTTCGATCTGCCTGTTCTGCTCCCCGCTCTGTCTCTGGTGAACCCTCTCGCTGTCCCACGCCTCTACCCCACGCCTGTACCCCAGCTTGTATGCATAAATAAATAAACCTTTAAAAAAAATGAGTTCTCTTTAAAAAAAAAAAAAGTTCCAGATCCTTTATATCCCTGTCAGTGCTTGGTATGATCAGTGTTTGTAATTTTAGTCATTCTAGTAAATTTGTAGTGGTATCTTATTGAGGTCTGCTTTTTATTTTTCTAATGATTGATGATTTTGAATTTTTTTCATGTGCCTCTTTGCCATCTATTATTTTCTCTGGTGAAATCCCTGTTCAAATTTTGCCCAATTTTTTATGAATAGTTTGTTTCTTACTGTGCTTTGAGAATTCTCTATAGATTCTAAACACAAGGATTTTTTCCTTAAATCAAGCATATGATTTTGAAAGAATATCATTTTATGTTAATAGTTATTATATCTAAAAAATTTGGAAGTCATTTTTCTACATTTGACTGGATTCTGTTGGTGCTGTTGAGAAGTCTTAGTTTTTTCCTCTCTGATTGCATTTAAAATTTTCATTTTCATTTTTGTCTTTGGTATTCTACAATGTAATTGTAATATTGGTCCTAGACATAACTTTTATTTATTCTCTTTAGGATAAGCTGTTCCTTTTGGGATCTGTGAGTTCCTATTTTCATAAGTTCTAAAATTTTATGTCCATTATCTCTTTAAATTTAGTTGTCATTTATTCTCTCTATTTTGGGCCTTATCTATCATCTATGTTTTCTAATATTACTTTCATATTTCCCATTTTTTTATTTTCTCTTGTTATATTCTGGTTAATTTCTTCGTATATATTTTTTTGGTTATGCTTTGATATGCTGTGTATTCCATCCATTGATTTTTTTAGCTTTAAACATTTACATAACTTTCCAACATTTTATCATGAAAATTTTCAAGCATAACAGAATACTTCAGTGAACACCTGTATACCTACCACAAAGGTTCCGTGATTAGCATTTCATTAAATGTGTTATATATCATGTCAACCCATTCCTATAACCAACTATTAATTTATGTTTAAATAATTGTAATTTTAGAAGTTACATTTATTTTCCCCATTCTGTTTTTCATTCTTCCTTTCTTTCTTGTTATTGAAGTACCATTGTTCCTCATCTTTGCCAGTGTTTTGATAGTGTAGGATCTCCCCATTCAGATGTAGTCACTGTAGCACTTCCACCACCAAAATCCACTGTGCTCTCCCTGCCACAATCCCGCCATTCCTATCCCTTCCCCTTCTCCTCAGAAAGCTGTAGATCTTAGTCATATTTCAAGTGTTTGTTTTAAAGTTTGTCTTTGACCCTTTGTTTGGTTTTCCTATGTCACTTCTAAGTGACACCATCTGTTATTTATCTTTCTCTTTCTGACTTATTAGAATAATCTCTCCAGCTCCATCCATATTGCTGCAAATGGCTCAAGTTTCTCTTTTTTGATTTCTGTGTATTCCACTGTGTATATATACCTCAGCTTCTTGATCCACTTGTCTTTGGACACTTAAGTTGTTTCCCTATCTTGGCTGTTATAAATAGTGCTGCTATAGACATAGGAGTGCATGTTTCCTTTCAAATTGATGTGTTTATATATTTTTGAATAATTACCTAAAACTAGAATTGTTGGGTCATATAGTGGATATTTTTTTAGTCTTTTGAGAAAACTCCACACTGGAGTGATTGGACCAGTACATTTCCAAATACAGTGTATGAGGGCTTCGTTTCCTGCACACCCTCACCTGTCTTTTTGATATGTCATTCTCATAGGTGTGAGGTGGTATCTCATTTTGGTTTTGATTTGCATTTCCCTGATGATAATTGATGATGACCATTTTTTTTTCATGTAGTTATTGGCCATATGTGTGTCTTCTTTGGAGAAGTGCCCATTTAGATCCTCTGCCCATTTTTAAATTGTATTATTTGTTTTCTTTCTATTGAGTTATATGAGTTCCTTGTAGATCTTTGCAGTCACTTGTCAGATATGTGGTATTCCCCCCATAAAGTAGGGTCTTTTTCATTTTAGTTATGATCTCTTTCCCTGTGCAGAAGCTTTCTAATCTAAGTATTCCCAGTTGTTTGTATTCTCTTTTATTTTCCTTGCTGCTGGGGACAAATCCATAAAGATAACTCTGAAGCCTATGTCATGGAATGTTTTGCCTGTTTTTTTTAGATTTATATATTTATGCATACAAGAGCTGGGGTGTAGGCCAGAGGTGTGTGGGGGCATGAGAGAATTCACCAGAGACAGAGTGGGGAGCAGAACAGGCAGATCTACTGAAATACACTGCTGAGGGGAGCGGCAGGCAAGACAGGAGAAGTCTGCTGTGCCAGGTGGGATGCTCCTTGGCTGGAGATGGAACTCATGCTGCAGTGGCTGCAGATAGATTCATAGTGCTGAGGCTTAACCCCTTGTGCTACCAGGGAGGCCCCTATTTTGCCTGTTTTCTTCTATGTATTTTATGACTTCAGATGTTACATCCAAGTCTCTTATCCATTTTGAGTTGATTTTTTGTGTATGGTGTGAGATTCTTATTAGATCCTTGTTGTTTGCTAATCTTTATAGTTGTGACCATTATTTCTTTAAATTTTTACAGTCCTTCTTTGTTGTATATCAGAAAATTTCAAAAATAACTATCATTGGGCTCCTTAACCTATTGTTTGCTTTTCCTACTGAATTTAATTCATAGTCACACTATGCCTTTTTCGGTAGTTTATGATCTTTGATTGTGAGCTCATTTCTTTTTGTTGTTGTTGTTATTCATATCTTTTACATTATTGTGTGTTCCCTATAGGTTACCCACCACCTGTTCACCCGTGAAGCCATCACCATAGTCTCCCGTGCTCCCCTTTTCTCCTCTCTTGAGCCCTTACCCTCCCCTCCTTCCCTGCTGAATGTCACATTCTTATTTGCCAAATGAGCTCATTTCTTGATTCTAATCTATGGGAGTTTCCTAGCTTTGAAAGTTCGTCTAGATAAGATTTTCTTATGCCAGTAGCCAGTAGCTATATGGGAACCACTGACATAGAATTACTTTGTCCTCTCTTGAGGTTGTTGGTTCTATGAAGTCCAGTGTCATCTTATTTACCTCTCCCCACTGGTTTAATGTACAGTAAGCTGATAGCAATATGCCATTAATACCTACCCTCAGAACCTCCCCGTCCTTGTCTGTCCATTACAATTACACCAACCTTGCAATAACTCTAACCACAACTCAGGGTATGTGTGTGGTGTGTGTGTGTGTGTGTGTGTGTGTGTGTGTGCATGTTCCTTTCTCTCTCTCTCTCTCTCTCTCTCTCTCTCTGTGTGTGTGTGTGTGTGTGAAAGAGAGAGAGATAGAAAGAGAGAGAGAGAGATGTCATTCATAGAAAACTTCTCCATCTGCTGAAATATCAGCAATGCTTCATAGTACATTTCCTATACAATGCCTAGTTAATCTGAAGAGCATATTGTTGGCCATAATGTCAGAAGCATATGTCTTCAAAAACATTATTTCTTATATTAAAAACATACAAAATTTAACACTGTGGCACAATTAACCCTATTTACCTCCCATACTTGAACATGAATTTATGAAAACATTCATTTTTGGAGTCATTTGAGAAGGTTTCTAACAGTGTTTGATAAAAAGACCATTAAAAATAACACTTTTATTTAGGAGTAGTTTCATGCTTATGAAAAAGTTGCAAAGATAGTACAGAAAGTTCTTATATATGTCACATTCTATTTTTCTCATGATTAGAATTCGGTTATGAGTTTTGGGGAGGAATTTCATAGAGGTAAATTGTCATCATTGTCAAATCTATAGGTTACCTGCTATCAATTTGTCTTTTATTTTTTTATGTTATTTTTGGTCACTCAGCTAGGTAAGATTTGTCAAGTTTTTATCACTGTAAAATTCCAATTGTCTTTCCTCTTTTTATGTTGCATTCTCTGGAAGGAAATCAGTATGTGCAGTTTATATTTACTAGCTGTAGAGCTGTGCTATACTTCCTTGAGGGCAAAGTATTTAAGTAACTTATTTGGAATTCTTCAGCAAGGAAGTTTTATTTATTTACCTCTATTTATTGATTACTTATCTGTTCCTTCACTTATTTCATGATTTTACTTTGGGTTATAATCCAATCCTATATGTATAGATAATATGTATAAATATATAAAAATAATAAATTTTTTGCTTAAAGTACTCCAATTTTTACTGCTTTTTCATTGTGAAACTTGTGTTGGTTTGACTGTTCCCACTGTATCAGGTTTGCTTTTGGGGGGCATATGTATGAGCATTTTATTACTGGTATTTAAAAAAAAAGGCTCCAGGCTCATCTTGTTATATGTCCTGCCCCAGTCCTAGAATCAGCCATTTTCTCCAAGATTTTTTTTTTTAACCTTTTATTAAAACAAGATCTTTACTGTCTTTTTGCTCATTGCTCTTGAGGTATCTTTGCTTATACGACCTCTCAGTCTACAAATATCTGAAAGAACTAGGGTATACAAATAGATTTATTTCTATTTCAGTTCATATTTTAAAAATCTATCTTCTCCCTTCATTTTAAATTCTAATTCTTATATTCCCATTTGGCAAAGAGGTATCATTGGTTTTAGACACTTTCAGCAGACCATGGATATATATGTGTATATCCTAATCTATATATACATATTTAAATATTTCTATATGTATCCATTTGTATAGCTGTTAAGCTAAACATGAGCTTATACTGAGATCTGAAATCTAATCCAATATCTGAAATATAATTTTAGCTCCCAGTTTATTAGTTTGTTGCCTTTACTAGAAGTAACCTGACTTGTATAACTCACTCTCCATTTTTTAAATTGTTCAATTCTAGTATATGTTTATCATGATTTCAAAATTATTAACCTGTACCCCATGGGAAATTAGAGTTTTTACAAACAAGGGTATAGAGTACACAAAGCTTTTGTATAGCTTCTTTCTCTTTGATTTTACAGTCTATTCATTTTAAAAATTATTTAGGTCATCACTTATTTTTCCCTACTGCCTTCAGTGAGTTTATTTCACATATTTACAATACAGTTGGATTCTTTTGTCACAGTCTGCATTTGTTCTTGGTATTTCTTGACCTCTTCAATGATTTAAAATTTGTATAACTTGAGGCTTACTCTCTGTGTTGTAAACTTACATAGATTTTGACAAATGCTTCAATGTTATATAGCCAATACTACAATAGGATTACAGAATAATTTTCATTGCCGTGTGCTTTACCTACTGTAGGGTAGGCAGAAGAGTTGTCAGGGTTTTCCCTCTACCCCCTTGCTGATGGGCCTCTACAGGCCTACACGCATGCCTGATAGCAGGCGCCTGAAGGGGGTGTAGCGTGGTGTGGCGTGGTGTGGTGTGTGCAAGGCAGAGGCAGGGAGCATGAGGCAGAGGAGCTTGGCAGCAGCAGAGAGAGCACATGGCAGAAGCTCCAGGTGTGAGGCCCCGAGATGCCCAAAGAGAACCCCAAAAAGGTGAAGGTGAAGATTTGTGAGGACTTAGGAGGCCTGCCACCCTCCTGGACCCTGGCCACCTTGCCTGCCTTGTACATAGTTGCTTTGTTGTGAAAGATATGATTAAAAGCCTAAAAAGCCACCGAGGGCTCCAGGACCCTTCCTTTCGACCTGTCTGCACAGCTCCATGGACAACCTGTGCTCCCTGTGGTCATCCTGCTGCTACAGTTAGCATAGTCAGCAGGATGATTCAATGCAGATGGGCATGGAGCCCTCCGAAGACCTCAGGAGGGACTGAGAGATGGCAGACTGCAACCTGGGCAACACTGGAGGCACCATGGCAGCACCGGTGGTGACCAAAGTCCAGGAGCTGCGGGAGGAGACCTCAAATGGAGGAGGAGTTGGCCCAAGAGGACCAGCCCACAACCCCTGAGACAGCAGAGTCATCGGAAAAGAAAGGACCATGATTTGGAGCTCGCCCAGTGCTGACACAAGGGAAAAACTCATGGACTGGGACTAACAATCCCGCCAGAAGGCGGAGGAACTCTGGCAGGTTGATGTTATGCTTATGGGACCCTGGGGGTGGAAGGTATTGTTTGTACACCCCAGAGGATGGGAATTGGGAGGTGGCTGGTAGGGCTCGGTGGCCAAAAGCAGCCTGAGTGCTGCCTGGCACTCCTAGGGGCACAGTCCAGAGAGGCAATGGCCAGGGCAGGCAGAAAAGGGCAGGTGCGAGAGTAGCCCAAGGTTGGCTGAGGAAAAAGCCCTTACCAAGTTCTCTGCAGCCACGCAGAGGAGAGGCATCAAAAAAGCTAACTTAAGGCAAAAGGTGGTGCCAAGGTTGGGAAGCCCTGAGCGGTTGTTAAGCAATTTGTTAAAGAAAGCCAATGAACCTCTTAAAGTCACCTGTGTGTGATGCCCTATTCACAGTTGAATAAGGGTGAGGTGCTGAGGAACCTGTCCATGGGGGACAGGTGGGGAACGTGGCTGGTGGTGGAGACCACAGCCGAAGGGGGAGCCCAAGAGAGGCCACATGTGGAGCTGTATCCGTGGATCCCCGACCCATGTGTGTGGGCAAAGGGTTGGCCTGAGTGCAGGGTCTGTGCGTCACATTGGTGGCTGTGGCAGCCGAATGTTGGAGTGACGGCAGAGAGTACCCATGGAGACCAGGCAACTGACCCCCCCAAAGAGTAGTATCACCAATCTCAAGAGTTGAGCGCATCCTAAGGGTGGCTGTGGGGTGTGGCTTGTGGCTGAGACCACAGCCAGAGGCCAGGAACCCTGATGGCTCCTGGCATGAGATGGCAGATGCTGTGAGTGATACCCCCAGGAATGAGCAGCACCTTCGGTAGCAAAATTGGTGAATCATGTGCTGGTGCCAATAAGCTTGTCTTTTGCCCATAGCTTGGTGCCCTGCCTGGGCTTATTTGTATTTTGTTATATTTTTGCCGCATTGTTTATTTGTGTGGGTCATGGCAGCAATGTTTATATTCACCTAGGAAAACTTACCTTTAGACTGGCAAAAAACCCTAAGGGGGTGGATTGTAGGGTAAGTGGAAGAGTTGTCAGGGTTTTCCACCTATCCCCTTGGTGGTGGGCCTCTGCAGGCCTATGTGAGTGCCTGATGGTGGGCTCCTGAAGGGGGTGTGGTGTAGCGTAGCGTGGCATGGCGTGGCATGCACATTCACGAGGCAGAGGCAGGGAGCATGAGGCAGAAGCGCCAGCAGTGAGGCCCTGAGATGTCACCAGAGAGCCCTGAGAAGGTGAAGATTTGCCGGGGGCTAGGAGGCCTGCTAGACCACTTTGCCTGCCTCGTACATAGGTGCCTTGTTACAAAAGATATGATTAAAAGCCTAAAAAGTCACTGAGGGCTCCAGGACTCGTTCTTGTCTGTCTGCATGAATCAGTGGGAACCTGGCCTGGTGCCAGGCTGGCACAGTAGGCTGCCTCTACACCTACTCAGTCCTCCACCCCTTTTCCAGAACCTTTAACAATCAGTGATCATTTCTATAGTCTCTTTAGTTTTGCTTTTTTCAGAATGTCATATAAATCAAACCATACAGACTGGCTTATAAAACTAAGCAGTCAATAATTTAACATTTATCCATGTTTATGCATGATTTGATAGGTCATTCCTTCCTATTGCTGAACAGTAATTCATTACAGGTATACCTCACCTTTTGAAAGTTCAAGTTATGACACTCATTTTTATGAATGATCTACATTAGTACCTGTTTTTGTTAACCAAGAGAAATGCTCAAAATATGATTTTTGCTTTGATGACAAAAATCAAAACCAAAAATAGTGCTCAATGTTTGTTTTGTAGTAGCCATTCTAGAGGTAGCAAGTACCCCCAAGCTGTGAAAATGGTACTACCAAACTCCTTCATGGAAAATATTTGATGCAAACTACATATTTGTCAAATTATCCCTTCTCTTACTATATGTTAGTATTATTTTAGGCTTGTTGTGCTATTTAGCATGATATCAGAGGTAATATTTTTTGAGTCTGAGAATATTCAAAAGATTTTTCCATATAACTTAGTCATAATTGCTTATTCACTTCTCACCACTTTGGCTTCTGAAAGAATTCACAGGGAAGCTCTACTTTAAGGGGTACTAGTGTATGGATTTGCTAGTTTTTTTTAATCCATTCACTTACTAAAATACATGTTGATTGCGTCTAGTGTTTGTGACTATGAATAAAGTTACTATAAGAAGTCTCATGCAGGTAACAATTCAATTTTCAGGCTTTCCTCTTTTATTGTTATTTTTCTTTGGAATACATATTTATGCAGTTCTCTCAATAAGCAACTTTTTCACATACGCATTTATGTAGAATTTATAAGGTTGTACATGACATTTTGATTCATTCCTTCACAGATATTCAAGAATTTTATGAGGTAACACTGCTAAACTCTCAAAAAAGTTGTGAACAGAAAATAGAAGAAACCAATCAAGTTGCACAGAAATGGGAGAAGACATTCCTTTTCGCTCCGTGCCATGATAAACTTCAAAAATCTGCAGAGGTATATTACTGAAATTTCTAAAGGAACTTAATTTTACTTAACTTATGACTTGTGCCAGTAAAGAAGTAATAGTAACAGTGGTAGCAATTATTATCAACAAATGACAATAATAGGACTGTAGTTAAATCACACCATACAAATTTATATGTGAAAATCCAAATTTTGCCAAAAGATTAAATAAGGAATTGAAGGATATGAGTCTTCATTTATACAAGTGAATTCTATTTTGAATATTGTCATATTTTGAGCTGACTCAAGTCTACGACATTCTGAAATTTTAGAACATGGTACAGTGTGGGGAGAAGGTGGTGAGTGGGAGAGGAGAGTGTGGCTAATGCAGTGATTTCCACAGCAGGCATGTATCCAGGGGCATGTTTAAAATGATTCAATAAGTATAGGACCAAAATAATAGAACTCTCATTCATAGTTCTTTTAATTGCATTTTTTACAATTTTTTAATATTTGGATAATTTATAACATGCACTGTGTTAATAGTAGCATATAAATACTTAAAAATACATATAGAATATTAAAGTTGTATGTTCAAATTGTTTTTATAGCTATGATTATGGGATCAAAAACTTAAAGACTTGTTGGAATGATATTAATAGCCATTAAATGGTAAGGCAAACTGCAGCATGTCTCAGGTTCATAGCTGAGGGTTCATATGTAAACAGGAGCAGATAAATGGTATTTTTAATTGATAGTCATACTCTGAAGACAGGTAGTAATACACACACACACAAACACACCATCTGGCATGAGTGGAGTTGTGTAGCTGATTGGGAAGCTACATGGAATCTTAGTGCTAATCAGTGGCACTTTGCTGACTCTGGGTTAAGATTGAGGTCTGTGATATACTTTCTGTACTGCTCAGAATTAATTTGAGACCTGGGTAAGACTGAGTCTAATGATCACATTAATTAGGTGCTGGAGCAAGTTAATGATGACAGCGTGTTAATTAATAGACACCAACTATGTGAAATTTATGAAATACTAAAAAACATTTAAAAATCTTAATTTTAACAACTAGGAATAGTTATTTATACTTTTTAGTCTTTTTTCTATATGCACATTTTAGGACAGTGGATGTAGGGTGTATTTATGACTTTTCAATTTAATGCTATACTAATATTATTTAGACATGTCATGTCGCTATATAATTTTCAAAAATTTTATTGGCCATAAAATATTCCATCACTTGGAACTTACTTGATAAGTAGTTCTCTATTCAATATTTAAGCTATTTCCAGGTTTTTTTTTTGCTATGAATGCTTTATTAGACTTCCACATTTGTAAGCCAACTGTCTTTTCCAATTATTTCATTAGTATTGATATTATTAATGAAAGCAGTAAGTCAAAGGGGACTGGATTATTTAAGTTGTTTGGTATAGGGCTCTGCCCTGAGGAGCTGTTGGCAGTGGTGACGAGAATTCGTCACCCAGCCGGGAGATTCCCACATGGCGAGGCACTCCTCCGCTCAGCAGTGTATTTCTGTGGTCTGCCTGTTCTGCTCCTCGCTCTGTCTCTGGTGAACCCTCTCGCCGCCCAGTGCCTCAGGCCTGTACCCCAGCTTGTATGAATAAATAAATAAATCTTAATAAAAACAAGTTGT
>PVIJ01018510.1:0-26179 GCA_004024925.1 Scalopus aquaticus
TTTTTTAATTCGGAATGAGTAGACAACTAAGAATATGCCAGAGTCCAGCTCCAGCCAGATTGGGGTTCCCAAAAGGAGGGGAGGCGTCGGCATATGATGAGGCAGAAACAGTCACTCGTCCCAGTGCAAATCTCTCGTTTATTTAATTTTGGTGGGTCTTTTATACATTATAAGTGGGCAGTGGGATTACATCAGTATAAGCATAAAGAGGAAAAAAGGAGAAGAGCGAAAGTAGATAAAAGGTATAACCTATTATCTATAGCATCAGGGAGTGTGTATCTGCTCTCCAAGATCATCTTCTCTGGTTGATGACTCATTGAGGTCAAGCCTTAAATTCCCCAGCCAAGGACTCAATCCTATCAACAAAGTATTCCATGGATCAGCTTCTGGGGTCCTTTGTCCTGCATTGGTCCTCACACACACCCCCAGCCCCCCCACCCCCCGGCATTCCTGGTCATACCTTGTGATGCATTCCCTTCCCTTAAGTGATCTGCTTACAAGATGAAAGGCACCTAGTAGGGTTGGGCTCCTAAAGCTGATTGACCGGGCAGTACTTGATCTTGGGAAGGAAAGCAGAGCTTGCAGATAACTAAATGGTGGTTAGTCAGGCCCCTTAGAATTAGCAGACGTGTGTGTGTGTGTGTGTGTGTGTGTGTGTGTGTGTGTGTGTGTGTGTGTGTGTATTGATTCAGACAAACCAGAAGCAAAAAAGTGAATAAATAAATAAACGCAAAACACATTTCTGAGACAACTGGGGACAATTGGATAGATCCTAGATATCAGCTGATATTAAGAAATTACAGTTAATAAGATTTGAATGTAAAATATTAATTTGACATATTGAGGTTTATTTTTCAAATAAATAAATAGTATATATTTAGGCAAATAATATCCATGAGTGAACTAATAGAGTATCAATGATTCATTTTTAAGTATTCCAAGAAAAATATGGGGGTGAGAATAGAGAAGAGGATCCTGGAAGAAAGTTGGTACCTGTGGGATCCAGGGAATGGGCACATGGGAACATGATTTTACTGTTCTTTATACTTTTACGTTTGAAAATACCTTCAATAAAAGCCTTTTTAATCTCAGGGCCTCCCTGGTGGCACAGCAGTTAAGCGCTGCGCTGTGGAGCTGTCGGCAGCGGCAACGCAGTTTCCACACCCAGGCCGGGGAGATTCCCACATGGTGTGGCAGACCTCCTGCCTTGTCTGCTGCTCCCCTCAGCAGTGTATTTCATCAATCTGCCTGTTCTGCTCCCCACTCTGTCTCTGGTGAACCCTCTCGCCACCCCATGCCTCTGGCCTGTACCCCAGCTTGTATGCATAAATAAATAAATCTTAAAAAAAAAACTTTTTTAATCTCATTATACAGGGAAATAATTGATAATTCTGAGCTAAATAGGATTCTATATAAAAATAGGTATTACTTTTTTTCAACCCTGTTGTTAATCTCCTTGACCTTACCACCTTTCTCTTCACGTGCACACGCAGTGAGCACATCAGGCACTCCCTGTGCTGCATGTGCTGTTGGGGATACGATACATCAAATCCTCCAGAAGAAAACTGGCCTTTGAAAAAACAGCCTTATTTAACAAAGCATTCGTCATACCACTTTGAAATTTAGCAATTTTGGAATCCATTTTGTCTTTTCTGGTTAAAGACTTTTCTTGGTGTTGAGAGTCTGTCATGTGTGCATTTCCTTCTTCATTCATTTTTATAACATGAAAAAGAGTGAACACATCCTAATATATTTCTCCAGAACATAGCAGAAGGGAAAGTCAACCATCTTTGATAATGATGTGACATCATATCTAAACTTTGGGAGTCACATTAACATTTCATATTCAAATTTGAGGAAAAAGTGCCCTTATAAGAAGACGTCATTTATACGTCCAAGAAATAAAACAAACCAGCATGTTCTCATGAAATTGGATTCTAGTCAGCTTTGGTTTTATGATTGAATTCCACAAGAACAATAACTTATTTTTTAATTTTTTTAAAAGATTTATTTATTTATACATACAAGCTGGGGTACAGACCAGAGGCGTGGAGCAGCGAGAGCGTTCACCAGAGAGAGAGGAGAGCAGAACAGGCAGATCAGAAATACACTGCTGAGGGGAGCAGCGGGCAAGGTAGGAGAGGTCTGCAGCACCATGTGGGATTCTCCCCAGCTGGGCGTCGAACTTGCATCGCAAGCTGTCGATAGCTCCACAGCGCAGCGCTCAACCGCTGCACCACCAGGGAGGCCCCGAACAATAACTCTTGATAGTCCCACCACTGCTTTGTAAAAGGTTAGCAATATGGAAGACAAGGAAAATATTCCAAAGGGGAAAAGACATTAAAGTTATTTTACACTGAATTTTTAAAAATCCACTAAAAATAGCTACAAAAATATTTCTCTCCAAAAGCATTTCTTGGTTTTTAGTCCTTTGCTTTTTTTTCTTAGGGTCATTGTCAGTGGCCATAAGGAAATGTACCAAATAGCAACTGCGCCAATAATCTCGTCAGCAATGTATTTAATGATTCTGAAGCAGGAAGATCACTTTAGGTGATTAAAGAGTGCTAAAAAAAAAAAAAAATTGAATTTATTTCAGTTTTCCCCCAAACTGCCATTTTCCTCTACCCAAGAGAGTGGGTTTGGTTTCAGGAAATGCCACATCTCTGAAGATGCACTTGTGCAGAGGAGACCAGCAAGCCCTGTAACTAGCCTCGCTGTTAGGTGTGGAACTGATCTGTCTTAACCAGGGGCAGGGCTCTGCACAACAGCCTGCGTGGCAATTACCAGCTAGATCCTCCCCAATTTGAGGAGCAGAAACAACTTAAACTCTCCAGTCTTCTCGATTTAAAATTGGGTTTAAATCATATGGCATTGTTGTAAAAAAAATGTACATCAGCAAAATGCTCAGGGAAGAATAATTGGGCAGAACACCCACCAAGCTCACTCAATGGGAGGGTGCTCCATGAGCCCTCTACCCACACACATATCTGGGTGTCACTCAGTTTCCATCTTGCAGCATCAACAGGTCGTCTACCCACCCTACCCCCACCCCGCCCCATCCACCTTGGGGACTCTGGGTCTTGCACTTTCTGTTCTGGCTAGAAAACCCCCCTGCTCTGTTTGGCCTGCAAACTCCAGCTTCTCCTTCACATCAGTTCACCCCGGCTCCTGAGAAGGTGAAGTTCTCCCAAATGTCTCCTTATGATTCTTGGGTTTCCAACATTTATTGGTGGGTGAGAGTAATTTTTTAATAAACACTCCCTCAGGCTAAGTTCCATCAGAGAGAGAAATAGCCTGTCTCTTTTGCAACGGCCATGTCTGATACACAGTAGGTCCTTAATAGCCATGCATGAGAGGAATTTGCAGTCTACAGAGAACTACACCCTTTTTCAGGAGGGACAACCCCTGATTCTGTGGGATAGGGACCGGGAAGGAGACAGGTGTGTGAGGAGACTTCCAGAAGGAAGTGCTTTTTTCTTAATTAGCAGCCTTTGTATAGACACACCCAGGGCAACAACAGCGTGGCTTCTGGAGGGTTTACAGTGTGTCCAGCCCTATCTCAGGCAGTCGTCATGTGCTAATTCTTCTAGTCCTTACAGCAATCCCCATAGTCTATGGATTTTGATTCTTCCCACTCTACAGATGAGAAAACTGAGATCCAGAGTAGTGAACCGCATGTCCAAGGCCACACGGCTGCACATGGGGGAACATGGGCCAACTGAGGCCTGCTGTCCTTCCCCAAGGCCTGCATCCTGACCCCGGACCTGCACCCTCAGGGCCTCTGATGTGCAGCTCTACCCACAGTTGGAGACATAAATAAGGAGACAGAAAAGCAGGCAAAGTTGTTTTCTCTAAACTATATTCTGAGTACCTGCCTTTTATTGGTCTTTCCTTAAATGTGTAGTCTAGGGCTACAGGTTAATTTCCAATGAGTCACAGTTGAATCTTCAAGGAGGAGGCAACTGGATGCCTGGAATCTAACTGCAAGACATCTCTGGGGCTTCCCTGGTGGCACAACGGGTTAAGCGCAGCACGGTGGAGCTGTTCAGAGCCACTGCATCATGAGTTCGATCCCAGCCAGGGAGATTCCCACATGGCGCAGCAAACCTCTCCTGCCTCACCCACTGCTTCCCTCAGCAGTGTACTTCAGTCAATCTGCCTGTTCTGCTCCCCACTCTGTCTCTGGTGAATCCTCTTACCACCCCACACCTCTGGTCTACACCCCAGCTTGTATGCATAAATAAATAAATCTTTAAAAAAAAAGAAATCTCTGGTCACGAAGAGTTAGTTCATCAGTAAAAGCACTTAGCAGAGTACTTATTATTCTTACAGGAATTTTCATTGTTCTTAAAAGAATATTTGTTATAAGAATAGGAGCTGCGCAGCTTTGGACAAGTTACTTCTCTGTCTCTGTTTATGCCTCTGCAAAATAGGATTAATGCAAACACCTGCATCTCATGATTGTTGGGAGGGTTAAATGAGAAAACCCATTGCAGGTGTAAACCTGCACAGTTATCCTCCTTTAGTGTGCCCTGTGACACTAATAAGGGGACACTATTCCTAGCACGCTAGTAGCTCCTGTGACCTGGGTGTAGGCTGCAAGGCAAGAGCTTTTCCTCCTCGGGCTTCCTGGGACACAGTCTTTGAAAGTCACCACTTAAAATCACATTTCCTCTGACACTTCCACTTCCATTGTGGGTAGCCTTCCACCTTTGGCTTCAGTATTGTTGTTTTCCTCCCCAGGAAGGGTGTCGCTGTCTATCAAATGAATAGAGCAGTTGTAGCTAAAAATGACTTTGGGGTTTTAGAAAAAGAGAAATAAGACACAGGAGCAGCAAGATGTAACTGCTGGAGTAGAAAGTCCTTTCACTTCAAAGACTGGACTCTAAGTCAATGGTAGAGGACCGGGGATGTCCTACTCCTATTCACCCTCTTTCCTATTGTCCCTCCCCAGACCCTCTCACGGTGGCCAACTTTTGCCTGCAAGGCCAGTGCAGAGCCCCTCAACCCAGATGTCAACAGCAGGCAGATCCAGGCAAATGACAGCCACAGGGAAGAAAATACCCAGCTCAAGGCACTGGCGGGGCTCCAGCCTCAAGCACTCTCTCTTCTCCAAGTCAGGAAGACCCGATAAGCAAGTCGATCCTCCCTCCCGCCTGGATGCAATTAGCCATCAACAAGCTCTGAGAGTCTGTATGCAAATGTATCCATAATGCAACCTTAGTTATTCTCCATGGCCATGATTTTGTTTTAAAAAAACCTCATGCGGGGATAGAAATATCTGAGACAAGGTGGCCTCTACTGACCAACAGGTCACCAGAGGGTTCCTGGTCACAAACCACTATCCATTAATCACCCTGACAGGAGCAATTACAAAGCAGACCTTCTACAAAAGGAACAGTGCATTTCCCTGCTACATGTGAACTGATGAGGGAATGGATAATTGGAAGCATTTTTGGAAAAACAAATGCTATAATCCCCAGTTCCCTTTAATTATAAATATAAGTAGGTATGCATTTCCTCCATCCATTCAATAAATATTTATAAAGTATGGTATAGTAGGGGAGGATGTTTTAACAATAAACACTTAGGAACAAGGGGAGTAGAGAAGCATTTAAGCATCAAGCATTGAAGAGAAAAAAAATTTAAAAAGATAAAAACAAATTCAAAACTTGTTATTGGTTTCCAAGTGACTAGCAACTAATTGGGAAGATCACCACATATAAGTGGAAAAATAAATAGCAATATAAACCCATATATGATAAATGTTGAGTGATTTATACCAATGTGTTTAGTTACAAGAGCTTGGAGGAAAAGGAAATAAAATCATTGACGACTATACAGGTTTCGGGAAGGGGCAGGGACATCAGGGCTGGAGATCCTGGAGGAACAGAGAGAAAAGGGATTTCACATGGAAAAGAGTAAAATTTGTTGGGAAGGTCACTGGTTTTAAAGAAGAAATTATGTCAGGAGACTGAAAAATAACAAATTAGGTACATTGCGACTACATCCTGAACAGATTGAATCGCCAATGAAGTATCAGATTATTCTCTGTATTTGCGGAAAAGAGAGACTGACTCCAGGTGACCCGAGTAAAAAGAGGGGAAAAGACAATTTATTGGGGAATGTCAGGGTAGCTTATGATGGGAGAGACCTGAGCAGCCAACGCCCAAGATGGGCACCATGGGGTTCTGCCTGGGTAGCTAAGTATCAAGAGTTCTCAAGGGTAGAGATCACCCTTCGGCAGGCGGTCCATTTCCCATGACTTTGGATCTCCATGTCTCTCTATTTCGAATATCATAGTCTTTGAAAATAGCATCTTCTGCAAACATTGGCTCAAAAGGCTGCATCCTGCGTTTACAGCTATAGCCAAGGGCCAGGACTGTGGCCCTCCTATTCGTGGGGACCCTCCCTGAGGAAGGGGAAATAGTTGTGAGTCAGACACCATCCAAAGGGATCTACTGTAAGTAAACACCTACCAGATGCCAGGCACCTGTTATGAGATCACAGCACCTAATTTTTGGGTTCAGGCTGCCCTGAAATGGGAATTGTGAAGATGTGTAGCAGGAAAGACACACAATAAAAACAGGACTTTAAGAAAAAATATTCTACTGTGAAGTGCCCTTTGGATTTAAGGTAGAACTGACTTGCAGTCAGAATTGTTTGTGTATGTGAAAGCCATGTCATCTTGCTCCCCTCCCCACACATTCTGCTGCCAGGGTCTAGGGTGAGGTCCCAGAACTGGTGTTAAAAGGAAGCTCTCCAGCACACTCAGGAGCCACTGAAGCAGGAGACGAGACTAGTAGTCCTGCCAACTAGCAGGAGAAATTAGCAGACAGACAGAGGAAATGTGCCACATTCAAAAATGATGTTGCCCATTCAGGGTTCTATTTGTGACAAAGTGGCAAAGGAAATGTTGAGGTGATCCTAGCCATTCCAGGTTCAGGAAAAAGGAACAGCATCATCAAACAGTGGAAAAGAAAGCAGAGAGGGACATTGGGCCACAGAGATTTTGCATTTGAGTCCTAGCAGGACCTCTGAGCAAGCAGGATCAGTAGACACTGGAACCCAGAGATAAACAGGTTACCTAGAGGTTACAATTTGCAAATGGGTAACAGTGTAAGAACAAAATCTATTCAAAATGAAATTAAAATATTAAGATAATAATAAAATCTAAACAGTATTTCAAGGATGCATCTGGATACAGATTCAACTAGCCATAGGTACTTTCATGAATATTATTTTATTTAACCTTCACAATTAACCTGTCATGGAACTGAGCCTCAAAGCTCTAAATTATGTAAATTATTCAAAGTAACTTACATGAATGGATGGAGACATGCAAAATCTGAATCCAGATTTTTGGATTCCTGAGTTTTTTCCATGACATTGAGTTACCTCCCCTAATTAAAAATCAACAAAAATACCTATACAGTCAGTAAATAGGATGAAAACATAAATTGTTATTGACACTTTGATATGTAGATATATATATACACACACACATACATATATATATGTAAGTATATATATATTTCAATAGCCAAATGGATTATTGTTCTGCTTCTTAAATCTTTAAAATCCAAGTGAATTAAAGAGTTCAAAGACAATAGATAATGCCTATTCATAGCATTGGAGGCAGTGGAGGGAGTGTTTTTAATTCCTCTCTATCATTGCTCCATAGCCTGGGTGCAATTTTGGTCCAAGGTCCTTTATTTGGGGCTGAACTTGGAAAAACGCAGTTCCTTTTCTTCTCCCTATTTGAATAATTCCACAGTGACACCTGCTGGGAGAAAGAATTGCTGAGTCCTGGGTCCCCCACAGGAGTGCGGGGCTCACAGAGACGAGCTCCAGGCACCTTGGGGGCCAAGCCTATTGATTCCCTCTGCCCCACATGTAGTTGCTGCTGTGTAGTGTGAGAGTGGAATTCTGCCCACATGGTTAATACCCAGACTCTGATACCGGACTCTGATGATTAATACCCCCTAAGAGCTGGTCTGGAGTTCCAGCCAGGTCCCAAAGCAACAAGATGCCTGAAAGACTGGCAAATAAAGAGGACATCCCACAACTCCTTGTCTCTGAGAGTTCTAGCTCCCTTTTCTGCCTATGCTAGTAGCCAGGAGTTCCCTTTGCAAGCCGCCTTCGCTGCCACCACTGTGTTTCTGTACTTAATATCAAAGTAAAATAGAAAAAAATCCCCTGGCATAACTGAGAAGAACACGACTTCGCAGAAAGTGCCAAAATATTTTAGAAATAAACGGCAGACAACAGAGTTGTTGCATATTTCACTAGGCAGGATAGTGATTTATGGGATGTATTTTTAACTGTGAGAAGTGATGGGGGAAACCACTTAAATATAATGTGAATTGAAGATTTGTCAGTTATGGAGTTCCTGCAGTGGTATATCTGGGAAATGTTATAAAAATTAAGGGATTACCAATAGAGAAGGTCTAAAATTGGAGTTCTTATTTCAGTTCTGACTCCCCCTATGGCTAGGAATTTTCTGCTTTTTGGGAAAATTCTTCTTTCTTGGAAACGGCTTGGAGATTTTGCCTCTCAAGTGTTCTTTTTGTCTTCTCACCTTAATTCATTTTTGCTTTTACCCTTCAGCTGTCTTTTTCAGCTTCTCTGTGGCCCTCATCCAGTACCCTCTGATTCTCTGCCATAAAATACTTAGAAGACCCAGAAATGCCCTTAATTCACTTCAGTTTCTACCCCACTTAGGTGAGCGGTTCCTTTGGAGCCGAATCGAACAGTCATTAAACCTAGAACTCCTCCACAGAAGAGTTTTATTGAAATAAATAGTCGTTAATTTCTCCCCAGAATATGTGCATTATGTGTTGAGGTCACATAATCAGGAAATGGTGATGTCACACTTAGGCACATACCTTCCCCAAAAGGTGTAGCTAAGTGTCTAATCTCTCTCAAACAACCTCCACCTACACCCTTACCCTCACCACCCTTTGGGATGTGCTCAAAAGCCTTTGAGAAAGTTCCTGGGTTTTCAAAGATTTCTTTTTTGATGAAATGAGCCCTCTAGTGGCAACTTTGCAAGTGACAGCCTCTATTTTTATGATTTTTTTTTTTTTTTTGAGGATGCTGGTTCAGTTTCTCTTCAAAAGACACAGCCAAAGTCTCACTAACGTAGATATAAATCACATTTCTAGTTTACTTCTCACCACCCCCCCAAAAAAATTCTACACCCTTTTCCTCAGATTTCGGCATCCCTGGGCATCTTTTATCTATCATAACTTAAGCAATTCATTCTCACCAATTGGCTTCTGGAGGATCGACCCATGATCCTCCGACCTCTCGTGCTTCGGTTGTAGAACTGACGGCCTCCTGACTTCTTAGGTCGCATGGTGAGAATGAAAACGCCGCCCTGGCAATCTGTCAGGCACCTAACGAGCATTTCTCTCTGAACAGAAATACAACACGGGCCTGGCTCACTTCACAGAGGACCCGAATCACTCTGACCAGGAACTATTGCTACAACGCATTTGATTTTCACCGTGTTTTAATAATTTCTCAAAAGGTCTTATTGTCCGCCATGTCCATCACACCTATATTTGCACTCAAAACAAACAAAAAACACTGAAGGTAAACGCCAACTAACTGAAAAGACAAATTTTAGACTACTTAGGAAAGGGTGCTGGAAAGTGAAGGTTTGTACTTTTACAATGAGTATGATGTGAAGTTGCTAAAAGCAAAGAAATCAAAAGTTGGTGCTAACTCAGATGCGTTCCTGAGCAGTTGCAAATCACTCTATCTCTTATTCTAAGAGCTTCGATCAATAGTGAAAATGCACATAGCCTTTTAAACAGCTTCGAAGTTCTCTCTTTGGCATTCTAATCAGTCAGAAAATGGCATGCACTTAGCACCCACTGTTCATGCCCTGTGAGACAAACATTAGTTATAAAGGCAAAAAGGAGAATCCTGGGGACCCAATGGTTCATGATTCAGTGAAGGAGGAACCAAAACAAACAAGAGTGAGTTAAAAACTTGGTATCAGGAGCAGAAAAACACAAGCACAATTACTACTAGTAACTCAGTGCTCTTTGGGGTGTTACTAATAATGAACGTTGTTCCCTTGGATGAAATACGTGACTTTATACTACCTTGAAGAAGACAGCGAGTGGGTCCTTACGCGTGTGTGACTTCCCTCTCCCCCTCATTCTCCGTGAACACAGCTGTTTCACTAACTCACCGTCACTGCCCTTCCTCTGCTGATGGCTTGGTTGAGATTTCAAAATTTCCCTGCCTGAAGGAGACCCTCGTGGACTCCTGTTCCTTACGGCCATTCACACACGCCGCCCCCAGTCCCTTCCATCCATTCTCACAGAGCCCTATAACTGTTTCTGAAATGTGCTTCAGATCTTGTCCCAGCTTTGAAGTCATCAGTGACCTCCCATTGTCCTTTATAACCATTTCCAAAGTGTTTCAGGACTTTGATTCCTTGAGATGTTACTACTCACAAATGAAAAGTGGTTCTCCAATTGTGAAATGGCAAACATGTGCTATGAGTCACTAAGTGGTGGGGGGCGGTGAGGGACTGCCGGGGACAGTTCATAGGAGTTGCAACCCCGGACTCCCCTCCTGGAGAGTCTTCTCTGCCCACCTGCAACTAAATAAGACCTCCCTCTGCACATCCTTAACACAGGATGCACACTTACCGCGCAACTTTACACTAATGAGGTTGTGTGTTTTACCACGTTGCACTGACACACTGCACTGACAAACCGGAGTTGTGGAGCAAGCTGTATAATGCAGGATGCTGCTCAAAGAGCAAGAAGATCCTGGCCTTTTTATTAATAGAAGAATTATCCATCATCAGTTGTGTGGAGAAGGACAAAGAGAAAAGGGAGGGGTGAAACTAGAAAATGTGCTCTGTCATCTGTAGTTTCAGGGATGTGGGTCTGCCCTCCAGGCATTTCTCATCTGCTTGCCGACTTGGTATTGTAATTGAGATCAAGCCCTAGATTCCCAGCCATGGTTTGAATCTTACCAACAAGGCATTCCACCAATCAGCTTCTGGGGTCCCTTGTTATACATCTGTCCTTCCCCCCCAACACGTTCCCAGTCATACGTGTGGTGCATAGCCTTCTCGGGGTGATCAAGCTTTCTGCTCTTGATTGACTCGAAAGGCACCTTGCAGGGTTGGGCTCCTGTAAGTGATTGACCAGGCAGTTCTGACCTTGTGTAGGAATGCAGAACTGTAAGCCACTTAGGATTAGCAGACCAACAAGACAACCCTGAGTTAAAACCAGAGACCCTGTGTAGAAAAGTATGTCAAACCATGTTTGTAGTCCATTATGCCATGTAATGGAACTAAGAAAAAAATAATATGTTTTTCCCTTCATGATAGTGATTTGCAAACTCTTTACATAATTACATCATTTGGGGAGGACACGTCACACCTCCTGGAGTGCTCATGCTTCACGCACCTTCCGCCAAAGCTCCAGTGCAACTCCCAGTCATTTCTCTTCCCCTTTCTGTCCCCTCCTCCCCTCACTCCTTCTGGTAACCAGTATATTTTTCACAGAATCTAAAAATTATTTTTGCTGTGCTTTGTCGGTTTGTTTGTTTTGGTTCTTTATAATCCACAAACAAGTGAAACCATCTACTAACTGTCTTTCACTCTCTGACTTATTTCATTTAGCATAAGTCCCTCAAGATCCATCCATTTTGTCCCACAATGCACTTTTTCACTATTTCATCTTTTTTAAATAGTTGAGTAGTATTCCATTGAGTACAAATTCCACAGTTTCTTTTTCCCGTCTTCTGTCAATGGGCAAGAGGTTGGTTCCATGATCTGGCTATTGTGAATAAGGCTGCTATGAACACACACATGCGCAAATCTTTTCATATTGGTGGTTCCATATTCTTTGGGTAAAACTTTGTCTTTATGGAAAATGGTGTTGAGATTCTTTGAAAGAACAAAAGTAGAAACACCCTGTGATCCACTGCTAACTGCTAAATAAAAAACAACTTTCTTGAATCAACATAACTAGACCCTAAGTTCAAACTGTAACCCTCTGAGTATGCAACTGAGTTTCCTAGTTTCCTGACTTGAAATTTAAGACTTATGAAATCAAGCTGGGAAAATAAAAACACAGTGTCATTTATGGAGGTCGATTTGGATGATTAGGTTTACAGTTAGGTTTATCAAGTAAGAGGGTGAACTAAGACTTCATAAATTTGTAAACAGTCATCTGAAAATATTAATTAGTATTTCTTATTAATACAAATCTTGCTGTGAAGGGGTTTCCATGAGGTATTCTTCTTACTAAAATATAGGGAGCTGAAAGTGTGCTTGTTCATTTTTATTTAATTCTCTTTCTGATAAAATGAAGGTTTGGGTGCCTACAAGGGACTCTCGCAGATGTGGTCCAACAGAAAAGAAGCTAACACCCAGGCAGCATCAAAGGTGAGTGTCCTCTGGGGTCACCAGGCCCCACACTTGCAATGACTCACCTCTTCAAATTCTCTTTGGCCAGGAGCCCTGTGTTTTCAGGCTGCACTGGACCCACATATCGGTAGCCAGTCCTGCAGGGGGAGACTCTGAGAAGTTACTTGGGCCCCCTCATTAGACAACTGTCCTGGAGGTCCCCTGCCAGG
The DNA here is from genome assembly GCA_004024925.1 of Scalopus aquaticus. Classification (NCBI taxonomy): domain Eukaryota; kingdom Metazoa; phylum Chordata; class Mammalia; order Eulipotyphla; family Talpidae; genus Scalopus; species Scalopus aquaticus. Next base: position 12,619 of record PVIJ01018510.1, read on the forward strand.
GGCAAAGAGACAAAACCCAACTTGCATTGTTGGGTCTGGGGAAAGCACATGAGTGCAGGCAGAATCAAATGCAGAACACTGATGGCCCGTTGGCACCTGTTATTTTTTTTTAATTTTTTAAAAATTTATTTATTTAGGGGGCCTCCCTGGTGGCGTAGCGGTTGAGCGCTGCCCTGTGCGAAGTTCCACACCCCGCCAGGGAGAATCCCACATAGTGCAGCAGACCTGTCCTGTCTCGCCCGCTGCTCCCCTCAGCAGTGTATTTCTGATCTGCCTGTTCTGCTCCCCACTCTGTCTCTGGTGAATGCCTCTGGCCTGTACCCCAGCTTGTATGTATAAATAAGTCTTTTTTTAAAAATTATTTATTTATATGTATTTTACATCACTGTTCATGTTTGTACAATATTTGCTTTCTCTTCTCAGGTGTAGTCCCTGTAAAATTCCCACCACCGATTCACGCGTGCGCCATCACCATAGCCTCTGTTGGCACCTGTTCTGTTGCCTTGTTGGCTGCATTGCTCACCAGGCCACTCAGTAGCGCCTCTTGGCTCGGTCTATGGTGTGGCTTTATTAACTATTTTTCACAAGTGGTTAAGTGGTCCCATTGAGGAAGTATCACAACAGCTCCTGAGCCCAACTAAACTTTCTGCAGTATCACCACACAAAAAGAGTCCACAAGGCCTGCATTGACTTTGAACACCCTAAAACTGCCACTCGTTTTAAGAGCTCTCATATTTTTCAGCACAGAATGTCTACCCTATTAGCAAATGTTATGGTTTATCTGTACAAGTTAGTCAACACTGGACTAATTCCAGTTAAAAAATTCTATAAATACAAAATACAAAAATATTTTTGTATTTGCGTTAGTGAGCAATTTTATAGTTCTTGACATTTTTGGAATTACAACTCCCTAAACTGAAAGAAAAAATCTGCAAACTTCACCCTATGCCTAACATTGGTTCTGAAAATTGAACTGGGTTGAAACTAATGTTCTAGAATTCTCTATCAGGTATACAAAAAATTAGAAACACCAAGGGGTATCATAGAACTGAAAGTGGAAACTACCTAAGAAAATAATTAACTTGGAGTGAGCTAACATAATAACACAGAGCTCTCATCTGTGGCTCATGTTCACACACAGGGTAGGTTCCACATGCCACATACAGAGCAAAGTAATGCTAAGTGTGTGTTGCACTGAAGAGAGATCTTCCTTTCTAATCTGAGCACTGAATTAAATACATTTAACATAAGCACCACGTCTGAGGAGCATGGAATAGCTATCACATATCAGGATCCTTGCTGGAAAGCCAAGGACTGTACACCTGACATGGGAAGCCAATCTTGATGTAATTGACAGCTGAGAAGTTGTATGTTCTAGAGAGGGTAAGCTGACTAAGATGTGGCTCTCTCTGTGTCTGATTCTAAATAGTCATGTGACCTGCAGTAAATCCTTTAACAGATCTGGAATAAATGTCATCCTTCTGTAAAAGGAGCTTGGGAATGAGCAGACCAGCACTGGTGCAGGAAGCTTCCCATTCAAGAGAGCTCCTCTGAGCATTTGGTTTTGTGCTTGTGCTTTATAGCACTTTGGGATAGCTACACAGCTTCTTTAAACTTCCCTTTACTTTTCTATAAAATAGGAAGACAAAATCTATACACTTACAGAATTTTGTAAGGATTAAATGTTTAAAGTACATGACCCAGAAGTAGGCACATATTAAGCACTCAAACACTTTTAGCATAATGAGAGACCTCTACACACCTATTAGAATGGCCAAAATCCAAAACAATAGGACTACCAAATGCTGGAGGGGAGGTAGAGTCACAAGAACTCTTATTCATGGCTGGAGGGAATACAAAATTGTACTGTCACATCGGAAGACAATTTGTCAGTTTCTTACAAAACAAAACATACTCATCCTATAATCCAGCAATTGTGTTTCTTGGTATTCACCCAAAGGAGTTGAAAAGTTATGTCTACATCTACACCAAAACATGCACATGGCTATGTACAGCAGCTTTATTCATAAATACCAAAACTTAGACACAACCAACACATCTTCTGTAGATGAATAGATTTTTTTTAATTATGGTATAGCCACATAATGAAATATGAATCAGTACTAAAAAGAAGTGAGCTAGCAAGCCACGAAAGAAATATACAATAAATGTGTATTAAGTGAAATAAGCCAATCTGAAAAGGCTATAAACTATATGGCCTGTGTGATTCCAACTCTATGGCATTCTGGAAGAGGCAAACTATAGACTCAGTAAAATGCTCAGTGGTGACCAGGGGCTAAGGCAGGGGAGAGATGAATAAATGGGGCCACAAGGACTTTTAAGTAGTGAATGCTTCTACATGACAATGTAGTGGTGGATACCTGTCATTGTGTATATGTCCAAATCCACAGAACGTACAACATCAAGAGGAACCCAGAAGAAGGAACTCAAAGGTAATACTGGTGTGTCAAGGCAGATCCAGCTACTGCAACAAATGTATCACTCTGGTGAGAGATGTTGATTTTGGGTTGAGGGAGGTACAGGGGAAATATCTGTACTCTCTGCTCAATGTTGCTGTGAACCTAAAACTGCTCTAAAAAAAGAAAAGCTATTAAATATTTTAGCTGTAGTTTTGTTATCTAAAATGCTATCTAGCTGTAGATTTTGATGTTCTATGTAGCCAATATATATTTCTTAAATAAAGTTAGTGTTTACCAAGCATCAGTGTTATCCTGACATCCGGTGGTGAATTTGCAAAGATGTCGTAATTCTTACTATTCATTTAGCATTTCCATAGCACTCTTCCCTGATTTTAGTTTTCCCTTAGTTGTTGCAATTTTTTAGCCCTTCCCACCCTCAACCCCCACAATTACATTGTGCACAGCTGATTACTATTATTATCTTTAATTTCCAAAGGAGGAAACAGGCACAATGGGTCCTCATGTAGGAGCTGTTATTTGGGCATAAATAACACCTCAGGTGAAACAGGTGAGGCACAATTTGCATCTTGGCATTAAATTAGAAATAGAATCCAGGAATATTTTATTCCTGAAATAACAACCACCAAGTAGAAAAACCAGAGTGATTACTAACGTTCCTTGGATTCTGTAATAACTTGGTGATAATTTTGGAGTTCTAGCTACCTGCTTATAGATTGGCCAGCCCTGGACTCTGAGCCCACATGGGCCCTGAACCTCTTTTGTGGTCGTGAAGTGAGTGTGGAGGCAACGCGGAGGACTAAGTCTCAGGAAACAGAGATCCCATTACTGGTTCAGCACTGAACAGTCACATGACCTTGGTAAGTCCTTGAACCCCTCTAAGTATCAATTCATTAGGTTTTTGTTTTGTTGTATTCAATTCATGGAGTAGCAATAACAGTCTCCCTGATTTGCCCACCTTACAGGGTTAGGGAGAAGAAAAGATAAATGTGGCATCAAACTCCTAACATGGTAACTGCAGCAGTGCTTCTTTTTTTAGATGTATTATCGTGCAACAAGTCTATCAGTGGATAATACTTTAGCTTTTGGGTTAGGGACAAGGTCAAGTGGGGCTGGGGGTTGACTCTTTGTTAGTCAGACATCCACAGTGTAACTAGAGATGTATAAAGATGTATGCATGTCATGATGATCACAGATTACACAGTACAAAAATTAAAATGCGAGTCCAATCAATGATTCAAAGCATTGAATGTTTGCTTAATGCCCGTATATGCTGCTTAAAACATATGTCTACTAAACTAATAGATAATAGATTACTCGGGCTCCTTTGCTACTTTAGGCCCCAGAAGTAGAATAAGCTGTATGTCTTTGACTTAGCGGACCCCACTTTGATTAACATTCATTACTAGTAATAGGATATATTCAAGTCCTGTACCTGATGTGCATTGGACAGACACATCATTTTTGTCCTATTCTGCTCCCAAATCCATGGCTCCAATCTGTCAAACATCAACCAAAACCAAATGAGAGATATTGGCAATGTGTTCTTCAAAAGTGTCAAGGTCATGAAAGAAGAGAAGACTGAGGAAATAACACAAAGAGGAGAAGACTAATGAGACATTGCAACTAAATGTAAACGAGATCCTGGCTCAGATGCTGGAACAGAAAAGCAGCAGAGGAAAAAGTGGTGAGAGCCAAAAAGAATGTGTAGTTTTAGGTCATGGTATTATAGCAAGGTTAACTTTTTTTTTAAGATTTATTTATTTATGCATACAAGAGCTGGGGTGTAGGCCAAAGGTGTGGGAGAGGTGGGGAAAGGATTCACCAGAGACTAAGTAGGGAGCAGAACAGGCAGATTGAAATACACTGCTGAAGGGAGCAGCGGGCGAATCAGGAGAGGTCTGCTGTGCCATGTGGGAAGCTCCCTGGCTGGGGATTGAACTTGTGCTGCAGTGGCTCTGGATAGCTTCATAGTGTTGCAACTTAACCCACTGAGCCACCAGGGAGGCCAGCAAGGGTAACTTTTTAAAAGTTGTCCTGTGGTTTCATGAGATGTTAACCTTGGAGGAAAGGGATGAGAGGTATGTAGGAGTTCTCTGCTCTATCTTTGAAACTTCCCTGTAAGTTCAAATTTATTTCAAAGTAAAAATAATTAAAAAAAAAAAAAAGCACAGTGCTTGATTTTCCAGCCCCCACACAACAACTCCAGGAAACACAAGAGACAGGACTGGCTGTGGTGGGGAGGGGCATGGCAGCTACTCCATTTAATTGACGCACATGGTCAAAATTTACATGGCTGTTATATTTACAAAAAGCATATCCATAATTGATTTATACCAGTCTATGAATACTGAGAATTATTTTTTATATGCTCCTGTCAGCAACCTCACATAGGGATAAGCAACTTCTTATACTTACCTAATCTACTCCTCCTCTTCTAACCTTTCACCTGCCTGAAAAAGGGGAGCACCTTCATGAAACCACTGCATGTGCCAATTTTTATGTCAACCACTGCAAAGGCAACGACTCTTTTCTTTTTATATTGTTCTCATGAAGTGTGCCGTTAGGGGCTCGGCATAATAAAGACCGCTGTCATAATTAAGCTCCGGGATGTATTTCAAAGACTCACAGACATTAGAGATGAGAAAGACCCAGCAGGTCATCCAAACCTGTCTCCTTGCCAGTGCAGAATAGCTGTGCGCAATTTGGCAGATCTGTTATCAGGTTATAAAAATTCTAAGCTATTCAAAAAATTACCACATTGTATAAATTATGATAAAAAGTTTACCTTATTCCTGGGCAATTCTTGAGGGTAGGGGGAAAAAAAAGTAAGTCACTGAATAGCTTTCTAAAAACAATTACTGTCGTATTTAGAATATATTTTCCAAGGTGAAAATGTGGTTATTTTCCATTCAGTGTGACAGCCTGGGCTTATTGTTATGCAGGAGTTGCCTCTCTGCATCTGATAATTTAAAATTTAGCACTGACCCCAGCTGTCCCTCAAATGATATTATAGATGTGGATTATAGTAGTCCAACTTCTGCTGTCTTATATTTTAAGTGCTGGACTCGAGCACTGTTGTGTATGATTCTGCCTTGGCTCAGACATCCTAGCTCCAGTGTCCACATTTCCTGAGAAATGTAAATGTTACAGTGAAACCCTCTGAAGGTTTTCAAAGGTTGATGCTCAAGCCTCATGTTGAGTAAGGTCTCTCTCCTTCAATCAGAACTGTGCAAGACTGTGATGTACGTCCAGGTATATAAATCCAGTAGAAAATGCAACAATAACTACAATAATAAAAAGTAGAATGTATTTTCAGTGGCTACAACTTGGAAGAAGATTGAGGCAAGTCACTGAAATGGAAGGGTTAATTCACAGACCAGAAACACACCTTTGGACTATGTTTTGATTATGTACAAAGTGGAAATTTGCAGAATAAAGGATGTAGGCAAGCAAAGTCCGGTGAAATTGGTGACCACAGCATCCTTGAAGACCAGAGGTCCATCTCTTACACTTCCGTGCTGAGCCATGCTAGGCACTTGGAAACAGGGGCAGCCACGTGAAATATCTTAATAGCTTCCTTTGCTCCTTGGGTTTTCTCTACTTGACACACACATTTCACCTTTAGTACATAAGAAGTTGTAGGTCTAGGTACAATGTATGATAACATAGACAAAGCTTAAATCTGCTCTTCTAAGGCTCAACATTCAGCCACACTTCTAAATCTTGGAGTTTTCTTAGGAAAGGGCAAAATGGTTTCTTTTCAAGAAACAGTCTTCCAAGATCAGTGATGCACACTGTACTTCAGTTTGAAAAGAGAAGAGAGGAAAGCAAAGGAAAAAGAAACAGCTTTGAGATAGTGGAGAAGCTCAGATGGGAGGGCCTTGAAACTGAGGGAGGTTTTTAAGTCATTCACAAATACTGTATCTACCCTTGACAGGTCATTTTATTCCACTTAGCACTTTTTATTCTCCATGGTTTAGAAGCTCTTAAGCAAATGTAGAAAGGAAGAAAAAGGTAACGTATCTGATAACACAGTATATCAGACTGACAACCCAACTGAATTTCCCCTGTGGCGCAAGCAAGATAGAGTTCCAAAAAGAAATAATGCAAAACAGGGAGGCAAAATAGGATCATAGAGATTATGTCTTCACATTTAATTCCAGAGAAGACATGAAGTCGTATACCAGTTGGAACATGGGTGCCCAGCAGTGCCAGGCAGTAATAGGATCTGTGCTTTAAATAGCTGCCAAATAGCCACGTGGTGGCTGGCTGCAGACCACGTGCTGCCTTGCCTGAGAGAGAGCTGTTTCAAAGAGTGGCCACATAACACGGGACAAGTAAAGCTAGTGCTCAGGGGCGCTGCTTTCTGTGATCTTTCTGCATTTCCCTCCTTACAGATATTTAAATGTATTCCCCACTTTAAAAGGACATTAATTCAATTTGAAGTGGGGGGAACAAGCACATTTGAAAGCCCACCCAAGTAATTTCGGAGATGACTTCTCTTCCATGGTCTGTTTTCTCTAAAGAGGCTGTAATATTTCTACTTCCAACCCTTTCCCCAAGTTGTTTTGGCTCTCATCATGAGCTGGGCATTCTTACACCAGCAGAGATGGTAAAATAGAAGATGTTTCTAAGATGGATGTAAGAATGAGGGGAAAAGAAATGGTACTGGAAAACATTACATTTATTGACCTTGATAAATGAAGGTATGACATACTAGGTCAGAAATTATAAAAACATAGGTTTTCAAAACTGGAATAAAGGTGATGATACTAAAAATAACAACAAGTAGATCACATGTATTAAGCACATACACTGTGAGAGGCTCTGTTCTGGGCAACTTGCTTAAACATTGTATTACCTTTACTTCATGGGTCAAGAAACTGAGACAAACAGAAGTCATATAATTGTTAAAGGTTATACTGCTAATGGTAGAACTCATATTCCAATCAGAATGCTCTTTTCTCTCTCCTCTCTCCCCTACGCTTCTTTCCTCGCCCCCCGACCCTTTAGTGAGAGAGGTCCCTTAGCCATGGTCCTCTATCCCTGCTACCTGAATTGGCACTGAATGGGAATTATGTGAAAAGTCTGCAATAGACTGGACCCCGCACTAGGAGCTTTGCCCAATCACATTGTTTGGAGAACAGTAAAGAGGCACAGTGACTTACCTGAGGGCATACAGATAAGCTGTAGAATCATAATTCTACCACCTTCCCCTCACTGCCAACTGGATGTCCTCTCTCTAACACTACAAGCAATGGCTTCCAATAATCCCAGGAGGCTGCTTCTGCAAGGCAGTATTTGCTTTCTAAAGTGCACTTTCTGTTTTGCTCTCAGAGTGGCAGAACCATGAAAGTGGTTTCAGATTCCAATTGCCTCACTCCAGATTCTTGGTTGCTGAGGTCACTGAGCATGTCACAGGGGCCTTCACAAACCACACCAGCCCTTCTAAAGACTGAAGTCTGTCACTGCATCAAAATGAGTGGAGAATATAAAAGTAGTTGACTCTGTGCAATTCGCTTTTTCATTCATGCAACTAATCCAACAAGCTGCCCTAACCGTTTATAGAAATCTTTAGGTCTTTATTCAAATATGTTCAAAACATATTCCTAGCTAGGAATGTTCTTTTTCCTCTTTGGGAGAAGCTAACTGGTATTGTAGAAAAGGCATGAACATTTAAACATTGTTCCAGATCCTGGAACAAAATCTCCGATCTTTACTCAGTTTGGCAAATCACATACTCCCTCAGTTTCAGTTTTTTCAATGCCCCAGTAGAAACATATACACCAGACAATGTATGAAAAGTTGCTGACACACAGCAGTGGTCAGAAATCAGAACCATCACCATTGTTAATGTTATCTTGATTTTCATTCAATGTAAATTTAGAGAATGCTCTATTTTTTTAAGATTTTTTAATTGTCTGCAATAACTTAGCACATAGTAGCCTACAGTGGATGGCCACTATTATTTCTACACTTTAAAATATGTCCATATGGAGAACAGTATAAATGACTTAAAAAAAAAAACAGTGGGTTCTCTAGAGTCAAAGACTGAAGCATAAATGGTATTGCCTTGAGTTTGAGCTATGCTGGCTTAGCTAGCTGTTATTGAAGGATTATGGAGAATTTTTGACATATTTAAAACAGAAAATATTTAAAATACAGTGTTGAATAAAAAAATAAGTTTGCAAAGTTTGTTCTGTATGGCCCTCTTTTAGCTCCCTATTGAAACTATTTCTACAGCTTGACTCTAGTGGTGGGAATGATGGGTGAAATTTGTTACTTTCTTTCTGCTTATTTGTCCTTTCTAAATGGTGTAAGAAATATGAATTACATTTGAAAATAAAAACATGTTGGAGAATTAAAAATTGTTTTTAACATCTATTTTTCCCTGTCCTATTCCTTTTATGAAAAGGCAATAACAAAATCTGTATTTTCCTGAAAACTTAACACGTAGTGAAACTGCAGGCTTTGGAGTTCAGATTTTTATGACGGAAAACATTATGAAGCAATCAGACTATTTGGAAGATCTTGTTTGCTATCTCTGAACAATCATGTGGACAGGTAAAAGTATTAGAAATTATGAACTGTACTGATAATGTTATTGATGAATCAAAACTACAGTGTCTATAAGCATAAGATATAGCTACTATTCCCAGGATCCCTGAGATTTCCTTGAGTGTGTGAATAGTCAGTAGGACCATTTAGATAGAGAGTAGTAAAAACTCTTCTTCTACATTCCCCGTTAAAAATAAACTCCTTTAGTTGTAATACTGATGAATTAGTACAAAAGTTCTTAGAATCCAAATTGAGTCAATGTTTAAAATCCTCTTTCCAATCATTGTATTTCATTACTCTCATATACTGTGCTTTCCCTTTATCTAAAGGTATTTTCTTAGGTCAAAAGAGGACCTAAAAAAAATAGTACAGAATCCAGATTCAGGATTACCTGGCATCTGGTGTGTCCTTTGTCCACAAACAGGAAGCCACATGTGTTCTCATTGCAACACTGGGTGGCCTTCTGACAGGCACTGGGATTCTTCCAGATAGAATAAAACTAATGCCATCAGATAAAAGCAAGGCATCTCCTTCTCAAACACTTATCTAGAGAAGCAAATCAGGAAGCATTTAACGTCACTGGCAAGATGGACTCTTCTAAAGAGGAATAATCTTAACATACTGAGTCTGCTGTCATTTTCTGTTTCTACTAAAAATTTTATATACCTAACCTTCAAGTGTATTGACTGCCTGGAGTATTATTTATATGTTTGCCTGATAAGCAATGAAAAGTAGTCATTTAACCTATGCAAAAAGATTTGCCATATTTTCTGTAATGTCAACACCTAATGTTGGAACTAGTACATGGTAAATAAACATAAGGATTTTTGTTTGTTTGCTTTGTTTTATTCTGGTAATTTTCAAATGTGACCTTCTTTGGGTGAGGAGCATCTCCACATCGACTGGCATACTCCATGACTATACTCTTATATGAACTCTTTCCACAGCATCAACTCCTCTGTTATAAAATAATTTTCAAAATGTGCAAATCTGTGCACAATTTCCCAGGTTAAGAATGCTTTCTTTTGACTTAAAGCCATCTTCTTCTTTTTTTAGCTATTTTTCCAGGTATCATTAGTTTACATCGTTGTTTATGTTTAAGAAATAAAGGATCTCCTCCTTCGGGTGTTGTTACCACACAGTACTACCACCAAAACACCCACAGTCCACTCAAGTCTATTGTACTTCTTCCTTTTTATCACCAAGAAAATGTCTTGTTAAATTGTAACCATATACTGCAAAATCAACACTCTTAGAAAAGATTGTAGTGATTCATTTGAAAACTTCTAAAAATTAAGCAAATACTGAGTACAGAAATGAAAGGAAACATACTATCCCTGGTCAGCTATAAGGCTTTACAAGAAAATACTAGATTTTCCCACATATTTCACTCATTGACATAGCAAGCACAACTTACCTTTATGCCGTTTGTGGATTGCCACTAAGTAGATCAATAAATGCATTTGAATTAAGGAGGCTGATGTATCATGATTATGAAATATTTCCCAAGTGTGGTTCTGTGTAAAAGTATCATACACTTCAGATATACAGCCACTTGCCTTATGATAAATATATGGCACCCACATAAGTGTGTTAGAAAGTGAGGATAACCATCTGAAATTTATAAATATTCAAACCTTTACTAAAAGCAACTTGGATGTGAAATTTCAATGACATATAATACACCAGAAAAAGGCTCCATTCCAAAGTTCTACAAAAAAGGAATTGTATTTACAGATGACATGAACTAATCAAATACATCTAGTATCATCTGGAAAACTTAATGGCATCCCATAACTTAATATCACAGTCAATAGGAATAACAGGACCCAGAATCACGTTTTCTAATAATCAAGCCAAAAGTAAAGAAATCAATGAATCAATATAAAAATGAAACAGAAAAAGACAAAGTATCACACATCAGCGAAATGGCTTGAGAAACCAATTAAATTCCTACGGTTTTGTTGTTGTTATTCTTGTTATTTTATTACAGGCAAGATCTGTCACTAATTACTAAAATGACTTCATGATTCTGCAGATACCTCAAATCTGTGCTAATCCTCCAGAGCGCCCTCCCACTGAAACAAGGTTTAATGGAAAGTACAAGATGTGCGCAGAGACGCTGGCAATCTCTCCACCATGGGAACAGATGGGTGGAAAGCCGTCCTTCTCTCCACAACATCTTCTAGGTGGTCACTGTTAATTTGCGTCTGAGTCATGCCTTCACTGTTCACAACAGCTGCAGAGCAAAACGCTGCTCCTGGAACAAAGTTAGCATACTATGCCATTTCTGTTTCTTCAGTAACACCAGCTTCCTCAGTGGGGAAGGCTTCCAAAATGCAAAACAACCAAGGTTTCTCAGATGGATTTGATTTCAATCAAAATTAGTGCCAAAGAAACATCTTTGACGTGCAGAATGTCTAGGCTGGTAAATAATGAAGAATTCTCCCCCTTGTCCCAGCAAAAAGGTTTCTTTGGAGAGATGAAAAGAAATAGCAAAACTGTAAAAGTAAATATATCTGTTGCAAAGATAAAGAAGTTGAAGGACAATGATTAAGGGAATCAAATGATCAGAAGAACTACAGCCCATAAAATCCTGTGAAAAGTTAATATTTCAGTCTTTAATAAGGGAAGACCATCATCCTCACATGGAAGTATTTGAAAGTTTACAGCTAGTGCCTACTAAAAGCACCTTTCATTAATAAATCTTACCATGTTAGAAATATAATTTTAAATGGTAGTTTTAAAATATTAAATAGAACTATATGCTAAGCTAAGGTGGTTTTTTTATCATAATTTCAATCACATTAAATAGATATAATTAATCATTTTAAGTTCATAAAAATCCAATCTGCATTATATATAATTTGGTGCATAGGTTTGCTACTTTTAAATATTGTGTAAGGTTTATGTAAGCATGCACAATTAAGTTAATAAAATTAAATAACCAAACTACTGTTGTTAAGAAAGCAGAATAAGTGTATGTTCTTAGTTTCATTGCGACCCATTTTAACTGATCAGTTTTTATGACTCCTGCTACAAGAACAACTGCTATCTATTTTTAAAGAATGAATAATTTGCTCACAGGAGTCAGTAAATGTGTGTGTGGCTATATACGTGTGTGAAGAAATGGAGTAATTTATCTGACAGCATTTGTTTTCCATTCTTAATTGTTCTCCGAAGATTTTTTTAAAAATAGCAGCAGAAGTTAATGTCAAGGAGGCTTTAAATCAAACCTTGATTTGGCCCAGGTGGTGGTATTATGCTATTATCAGGCCTCTGCCACCTGCATGAGCTCCACCAAGTTCAACGAAAGGGGGGGTGCATGCCCCCCTAATGAACTAGGTTTTTGATAGCACTTAGATACGAAGGAAACACATTGGTGTGCTGAGCAATTCTAGGACCTTCTTGTTAGAGGAAATCACAAGCAAAAGGGTTAATTCAAATAGCAACTGAAGAAATTAAATCAATTCTATGCTGGGATCACTGAAACAAAATAAAAAATAGATGCTCTGTTTAAAATCTCTCAAGAAAATGCTGGAGACAACAGTTTCATTAGTGATGTAGCTGAATATGCCGTCCAACAACTATAAATAGTAATCCAGCTAACAAAGAAAAAAATATCCCTGCTGGGGCCAGAAAAAATGACCAGCCATACAGAACAGAAGGGGTGAAGTCTGAGCAGTCTTTCATTTTCATGTTTCTGTAGCTTTCCAGGTCAGCCACTGCCTGGACCCAGATGACATACAGCATCACCACCAGGGAAAACAGAAGGCCTGAAAGAAACAAAACAAAAGACCTTTAGCCTTTCTGAAAATATTTTCCCCAGAACACAATATTAGTCTACTTATTTGCCTGACAATCTGTCCCTAAAAATCCAATTTTAGCTAAATCACCTACTTACTCAGATCCTTTATTATGTGCTGTATATCCACATTGTTTATCTTTAATTTTCTAAGTATTGAGGGCTACAGCAGGATAAGAACAATGGCAGCAGCGGACAAGTATTTATTGAGTACTTCCTGTGTGTCAGGCGCTGTATTAGATGCTTTGAATGTAAGGGGCAATGATCCTTGCCCAGTGGAATTTATATTCTAATATTTATCAATATTTACTATGATCTTGATTTGTGATGAGCACTATGATATATTATTTCTTCAATATATACAATGAACTGATAAAATGGGTACTTCTCACCCCCAGTTTTAAGTATGTGCAGACACAGCTCATGGTTTTCTGGACTGAGTTTTAGCTGAGGTCTTTCTGACTATTATTACATTATTAAAACACAGCTAACTAGTGCTGCCATTAAATATTGTAATTAAAATAGAAGCCAAAGTAAGTACCAGACAAGAATGAAGATGAAATCACTGAACTAGTGTAAATGAATATATGTGAGTTTTGAAAATGAAATATATAATCTAGAGATTGATTTCAATAAATAGAACTATTGTCTTGATGGACTGATAATAAAAGATTATATCAAATATAAAAACCACGAGTTTGAGATCAAAAACTGAACAAAAATAGAGAGGAAGGAAGGAAGGAAGGAGGGAGGGAGG
>PVIJ01018511.1:0-26175 GCA_004024925.1 Scalopus aquaticus
GCGCCCGGTCACACGGTCAGCGCCCCGGCCTTGCCGGTCCTGCCTGGCGACCCGCTGCCGCTTAATTTGAAAGGGGCCGCGTAGGGTCTGGCACGTTCTTTTGGGTCCTGTAACCGAGGGCTGCTCTGACCTTGCTCGGGAGGGCGGCTGCAGGTAACCGGGCGGCCCGAGCAGGCCCCTCAAGTCCAGCGGACCCACACAGTGGACTGGGGGCGGGGCCTGCGTGATGGGCGGGGCCGGCGGGCTGGGGCGCCCCTGCTGCCTCTCCTTTCTGTGTGATCTCAGACGCGCGGGGTGTCCCGGGGCCTTCGGAGGCGTCTCTTCTCGCGCTAGCAACAGCTTCCCTCGAGGCCCTCGAGGGCGTCTTGCAGGGGCGTCCGTCAGTGGGTCCCCGGCTCTTCCCCGGTCGCTCAGCAGGTTTGTGCTCCGCGCCTTGCGCTCCTGGAAGCGCTTCACCACCCGGCGCGCGGACCCAGGCCCTGTGGCCGGCTGCACGAGGCCAGCCCTCCGGGGGCGGCGGGGGCCACGCTGTCCTGCGGCGAGGAAGGTCGTGGCCAGGCCTGAGCAGTGCGGGGTGGGGGGAGAACGGTTTGAGAGGTGTTGGGGGAGGGAAGATGGCACCGGGAGCCCCGAGACCTTGGAGGCCCCCCGGTAAGGCTGTTGAACTGGACGGCACCGGGCCGGTCACACACGGTCATCGCCCCGGCCTTCCCGTCATGCCTCGTGACCCGCTGCCCTCCAGGCCCCGCAGGAGGCCGGCCCGGGGAGGAGGGGTCTCGGCCAGCCCCCGCGGCCTCCCCACGGCGGGGACCCGCGTGTGGAGCCTCTGCGGCAGGGGTCCCCGCCCGCGGGGAGTGGGGCTGTGGCCAGGCTCCGGCTCCTGGACGGTCGTGGGGTCCTGGTGGAGGGTGGCTGGAGCTGGGTCGGGGGAGCTCCAGGCCCAGGGCCGCTCCCGGGGAGCCCCCGCGGTGCGGGCGAGCAGCCCTGCTGGGGAGGGCCTGGCCGTCGGCGCGGAGGACGCCAGCCCTGTCCTCCAAGGACGCGCTTGGCCCCCACGTGAGGCTCCGGCCCAGGCGGGCGGCATCCCGGCCACAGCTGCCCAGCCCACCCCACTGCGCCCCCCTCCTCTGGGGAGGTCCCCTTTCTGCGTGTGGCCCTGCCCCTTGCTGGCCGGCTGTGGTCCCCACTTAGCTGCCCAGGAGGAGCCATAGGGGCTGCCCAGCGGGAGGCCGGGCAGGGCGGCCTCTCACCGGCTCTCCTGGGGCTCCGGGTGCCACTGGCTGCAGTGACCAGTGGCCGCTGGAGGGGCAGCCGGAACACCCCTTCTCTGGGCTGGGTGGGGGTGGTTTGGGGGAGCATCTGCCCCCGCGGGGCCGGCCGAGGCGGCCTTAGCGGCCGGTGCTGAGTCTGCCCAGGCCTGGATGTGTTTCTGCGCCGTGGAGGCTGAACTGCGGGCGCTCTGTCCGGTTTCAGGCGGAATTTAGGTTCTAAGGTTCGTCTGAGGCAGCTTAAAAGGCCAGTAGGAATTTGGGAGAAAGGTTTACAAAGTCCTGCCTTCTTCTTTTGCTTTTTTAAGGATTTATTTATTTATGCATACAAGCTGGTGTAGGCCAGAGATGTGGGGGTGAGAGGACTCCCCAGAGACAGAGTGGGGAGCAGAACAGGCGGATCCCCTGAAATCCACTGCTGAGGGGGCAGCGGGGAGACAGGAGGGGTCTGCTGCGCCCTGTGGGAAGCTCCCTGGCCGGGGATGGAACTCTGCTGCAGTGGCTGCGACAGCTTCATAGGCTGAGACTTAACCCCTGCACCCCCAGGAGGCCCCAAAGTCCTGACTTAATTTCTCTGGTTTACCCCGAAGTCGGCAGCTGGCTTTTTCGAGGCCCCAAGTGCCTGTGGCCCGGGAGGCTGTGTGGCAGAGGGCAGGGTAGGGTGAGCCCTGAGGCCAAGACGGGGTGCACCTGCTTCTTTGCCTGTCAGCCGAGCTGGGGTGCCCGGCTCTGTCCCCGCCTCCGGCCTGCGGGGGGCTGGAGGGGCGGGCAGGGGGCCGGCGCCGGCTGGCCCCAGTATCGATCCGCGGAAGCCCCGCCCCGCCCCGGCCGGCCAGCCCCGCCCCGCGCCTCCGCTCCTCCCCTGGCCTGCGGCTCTGACCCGGCGCTGCGGAGCGGGACTGGACTGCACGGCGGCCGCAGCGCTGCCCTGGTCTGGGCGGAGACATGGACCCCTCCCGGGCCATCCAGCACGAGATCAGCTCCCTCAAAGGTGCGGACAGGGTCGCGGCCGCAGCGGGGGGCGCGCGGGTCAGTGACCTCTGGCTGGGTGCAGCCCTCCGCGGAGGAGCAGTTTCGGGGTGCGGACCTGCGGCCCCCAGCGCGGGCTCCACGTGGAGAGGGGCTGTGCCGGCTGGTGGGGGAGCGGCGCAGCTGCAGCCGGCTGTCCGCAGCGTGTCGGGGGCGGGGCGGCCGCTGCGGCGGCGGGGGCGGGGCGGAGGTGGGGTCCGGCCTTCGCTGCGGTTCGGCCCAGCTCTCCTCCGGGGCTCTGCCGTCCGGCCGCGTCCCGCCCCCCGTCCTGCGTCCAAGGGGACCGGGTCGGGCCGCGGGGATCTCTGTGGGGCGGCGCCGGGCGGGCTGGCCTGGGACGAGTCCACACTGCGGCTCTTTGTTCTGCCTGGGGGGGTGGGGGCTGCCCGGGAGCCCGGACCGGTTGGTTGCCCTGGAAACCTGGAGGGGCCTGGGGGGGCGAGGGGCCGCCCCGCCCGCTCGGACCTCCCAGTGCTGCATCCGCTCGGCGGCGGCGTCCCGCAGGCTGGGGCGTGGCAGGGGAGTTCTCGGCCCGCCCGGGGGCGAGGGGGTCGCCCCGGCCGGCGCGGGAGGTGCAGGAGCCGGCCCCGGAACATCGTGTTCCCTGGTGCCCGAGGCCCGAGCTGGTGGAGGGCGGGGTCCCCCAGCGTCGCCGCCCCTTTCTTTGGCGCCCCCAGTGGCCTTGCTCTCCCGCCCCCTTGGTGGGCTGGCCAGAGACGCGGACCTGTGTTAGAGACTTCGCGTTTGGGGGGCTGGGTGTGGTCATTCTGGCACAGTGGGGTGCATGGGTTTGGAGGGGAGCTGGGTGTGGGGGGAGAAGGTCTGGCGGCCTTACCGGGAAGAGGGTGTGGATGTCTGGGCGGGCGGGGGGCGTGCAGGTCAGTGGGTGCGGGGTGCGCAGGGGCCGGGCGGGGGCGGGGGGAGTGCTGCCGCGCGACGGCGGTGGCCGCGGGAGCCTCGAGGCGTCGGGCGGGCGGGGAGCGCCGGCGGCTGTGGCGGCACTTGGCTGTCCCTTCAGAGTTTCCACTGCCGCCTCTGCCGCGACTCCGCGGCGGGCGCGCGCGGCTGTTTGGGGCCGGCCCTGCGGTGCCATGGCGACGCCCCATAAACCCGCCCCCGCGCGCTGCCCGCTGGCCGCCTGCCCGCCGCCCGCCGGCGCCTCCCACCTCGGGATCCCCCACCCTCGCCCTATTTAGAATCAGTTCCCGGGAGAGCGGAGCTTGGTGGGAATGGGTGTGTCGGCCGGAGGAGGGGGCGCCCACACTGCGCCGCCGGCGGTCGCGCTCCGTCTGGGCGGGGCGGCGGCCGGGTGTGGCCCGCGCGGCTGGGCCGTGCTGGGATCCCCGCGCCTCCCGGCCGCCCGTGGCGCTTCCCTTCGCCCCCGGCTGTCAGCGACCCGGTCGGCACCCCCGCGCCCGGTGCCGAGTCTGCGCGGCGGGCGGGGCAGTCCAGGCAGGCAGGGCGGCGCGCCTTGGCTAGCCCGGAGGCCGCGACTTCCCGACCTCTGAAGGGGGGGCAGCGGGGATCCCCCGCGGACCCCCCAGCCCGCCTGGAGTCGCCCCCCCCCCCCCGTGCTGCAAGTGGTCCCAGGGCTGCCGGCTGGGGCCTGGCGTCTGGCAGGGGCTGCCCCTTTGCCGCTTGATGGACAGTGGCCAGCCGGCCTGCCATGTGTCACCGCAGCTGCCCGCCATTCCTCCCGGCCCTCCGCCCAGCACCCCGCTTTCCGCCCTGGGACCTTGGGGCCCCCTCCTGTCCAGGCCCGGACAGCTCAGCACCCTCCAGCCCGTGTGGGCCCTGAGGGCACCCCTGGCGAGGCCCCTGCGTCTTCCCTCAGCTCTTCTGGGGCTCCTGCCTTCCAGGTTTTGGCCTGGCCCGCGCCCCCTTCGGAGCTCTGGAGGAAGTGCTTAGAAAGTGACGTCACTCTGACTTGCAGCCGGGGTCCTGGGGGCTGCTTCGGGGGTGGCCGCCACCGCCAGGCGCCCCCCACTCTGCCAGGGGCCCCGTGGCTGAGGGTGGGAGGAGCGGCCGGTGCTGCTGAGTCAGAGGGGGCCGGCCCGGCGGGAGGCGGGAGGCGGCAGGCAGCGGCAGTGCCGGCAGGATCTCCGAGCCACACGGAGCGAGCGCACCCTCCGGCCAGCGCCGAGCCCAGCGCGGACCAGGCCCTTGGGGCTTTGTGCCGAGGCTGCCCCAGCTCCTCGCGGCCCCCGGCCCCCGGCCCCGCCCGGCCAGCCCCGCAGCCATGGTGGCCGGCATGCTCATGCCGCTGGACCAGCTGCGGGCCATCTACGAGGTGCTCTTCCGAGAGGGCGTGATGGTGGCCAAGAAGGACCGGCGGCCCCGCAGCCCGCACCCCCACGTGCCCGGCGTGAGCAACCTGCAGGTGCTGCGGGCCATGGCGTCGCTGCGGGCGCGTGGGCTGGTGCGGGAGACCTTCGCCTGGCGCCACTTCTACTGGTACCTGACCAACGAGGGCATCGCCCACCTGCGCCAGTACCTGCACCTGCCGCCCGAGATCGTGCCCGCCTCCCTGCAGCGCGTGCGCCGCCCCGTCGCCATGGTGATGCCCGCGCGCCGCGCCCCGCACGTGCAGACCGTGCAGGCGCCCCTGGGCTGCCCGCCCAAGCGGGGGCCGGCGGCGGCGGAGGACGCTGCCCGGGAGGAGCGGCGTGGCTACCGCCGCAAGGAGCCCGAGGAGGGGCCGCCCGAGCCCCCCGCCGTGGCCACCCCCGCCCCGGGGCCCCTGGCCAGGCCTGGCCGGGACCCTGCGCCAGCCACAGGTGCGTGTCGCCGGGGCCGGCCGGGTGGGGGTCAGCACCAGGGAGCTGTGCTGCCTCCAGCAGGTGGCGCTCCCCGGGCCGAGGCGCTGGGTGCCCGGTCGGTGGGCCCACGTGGCTCTGCTTGGGGACCGGGCTGAGCCGGGCGAGTGTGCCCCCAGGCGCGCCTCGCTTGGGCGGGGCTGGACAGGCAGCGACAGCTGCTGCTCGGGCCCTGCCCGCCCGGCCCCGCGGCCTTGTTCTGCGCCCGGCTCGCTCCTGCCCCTTCCGGCCCAGTGGCCCTCTGGGCAGGAGGCGCTGGGGTGGCCGCTGGGGGGCTGGGCCTGTCCCAGCTGCTCTGCCCTGCCCGGGTGTGGAGCTCCGCAGGACGTGCCTGCGCTGGGCCAGCTCGGGGTTGGATGGCCCGGCAGCCCTGGGCGGGGCCAGCAGGCCCAGCTGGCGTCCAGGTGGGTCTGCCGGGTGCGCTGGGCCCGGCCGTGCCCCTGCTCTGAGGCGTCCTGCTCCTCCTACCCCCGGCCGGCTGCCCGGGAGGACACTGACCGGTGCCGCGGCCCGAGGTCCCCCAGGCGTTGGAGGGGCTGGAGGGGGCCCGGGCGAGGCCCGCAGGTGCCAGGAGCCGGCCGGGCTGACGGAGTCCCAGGTGCAGGCCCTGTTGGGGTTCTGGTCTGACCCGGACCTGCTGGCCACGCCCTTGGGGAGGATCAGCTCGTCGCTGGGGGCAGCCTCCGGGGCCCTGGGCCCTGGCCAGCCCCGGGCCGTCATTGGGGACAGTGTCTCCCGCCAGGAGGAGGCCAGGCCCCCGGTGGCCCCTTTGGTGGGCGTGGCCCTGCAGCTCCCCCAGACCTGGCTGGCGAGGGGCCTTGGCAGCGGCTGGGCTGGGTGTGGCTGCGCGGGGACCCCGGCCCGAGGTGACTCAGTCTTCCCTTCCCAGCCGCAGCCGGCTCAGAGTTTCCAACAGGAAATGAGCCGCTCCAGGCGCAGGGGCTGCCCCCTCCCTGCCCCCCAGGCCCGGCCTGGGGCCCTTCTCGGCCACGCCCTGCTGTCTCTCAAACGCTGCCAGAGGAGGAGCCGCTGAGCCTTTGCCCCCACCTCCCGCGCCCGCAAAGGCCCCGCGCCCAGATGGGCTTTCCGGGGGTCCACGCTGCCCGTGCACCCCGCCTGGTCGGCTCCCGCCCGCCCCCAGCCACCTCCCTGGCGGGCGGGAGCCGGAGCCTCGGGCGGCGTCCCAGGCCCTGTGAGGGCAGCTCCCGCTCCAGCAGGCCCAGTAGGAGCGGGGAGGGAGGCGGCCTCAGCCCGCCGCGGGTTTCCCTGCGCTCGTTCACGCTGCAGAGTGGCGCTTCCCAGGCCCCGTCAGAGCAGGCTGGTGTCTGCAGGGAACGGCCCCCGGCCCCGGCCTTCGGGACACCGCCTGCTCCTGGCCGGGGCCTTGCGGGCAGCGGCCACTGCGTGGGGGCCGAGCCTCTGCAGGCTGTACCGTCGGGGCGCCCGGGCTGGACTTGGGGTCGTTCTCCCGGGGCCTGCCCGAGCCAGGCGGGAGGCGAGGCGGCCAGTGAGGAGGGTCACCTCCGCCCCGGGGGCCAGGGCGGCCGTGGGGACACACAGGAGGGCTGGCCGCCGGCTGAGGGTGTGCAGGAGGGTGAGGTTGTGCAGGGCTGGGCAGGCGGCATGGCGGGGGGACGGGGCCTCCCGGCTGGCCGCTGACTAAGGGGCTGGGGTGGCCGTGAGGAGGAGCTTGCACCCGAGCTGGGTGGGGAGGCCAGGGCGTGAGCAGCCCCCCACCCCCCTTTCCTCCTTCCTGCCTTCCCTTCCCTTCCCTTCCCTTCCCTTCCGTTCCCTTCCCTTCCTCTCTGGGCTCCGCGTGGCCAGCCCTGCGGCCGCCATGGACAGGCACAGCATGGAGGAACTCATCCAGCTGGGCCAAGGTAGTGCGGGCACGGCCGGTGGCGGGGCCGGGCCGGGCTCTGGGCTGGGCCCCCTGGGCAGCGAGTGGGCTGTCTGTGGGATGGAGGGCTGGTGGGCCGGGTGGGCGGAGGCCTGGCCCTGCCTGCGGGAGCAGCTGCCTGTGGCCACATGTGCTCTGGGCCCCGGCCGCCAGGCCTTGGGAAGCGAGCTGATGCTGGGGCACTGGCGGCTCGGGGGCCGGTCCTGCCCCATTGCCGTCTCCCGGGGTCGGAGGCCAGTGTGGCTTGCTGTAGGCTGGCCGCCAGCGCCCACGCGCCCTCGCCAGCCCCAGGCGCCTGGTCTGTGCCCCACGGCAGCCCGGCCGGTCCTTGGTTGTCCGGGTGGCAGCATCGCCCAGCTCCCAGGAAGAGCCGCGTTGGGGCTCCCTCCACGGCCCACCGGGCGCCCGCCTGCTGGGGGACCGGCCCCCAGGGGAGGGTCGGCCCCGCCCCTTCTGCCCCGACCACCCCCGCCCGGCGGCCCGGGTCAGCACAGGAGCCTGGGCAGGGCCGGGCCTTCTGCAGACCGGGCGGCCGGGCGGAGGGCAGGAGCTCTCCCGGCGGGTCGCGTGCCCTGGACACGGGCACGGGCGTGGCCTAGGGGGTGAGGCCTGCGCCAGGGCGCCGGTCAGCCTGGTCTAGGGTCGCCCCTCTCGGCCAGGGGTGGCCTGGCAGAGGGCGCCGGGCCTGGCGGCGTGCGGGGGAGGGGCGGCCCCCTTGTCCCTGTGCCTCCCCAGGTTCACCTGCGTGTGCCCTCCCTGGGGGCGGGGGCTGCGCCCGCTGGGGGAGACACAGCCCTGGGCCCCGCCGGCTGCTGCGTATTATTAGAATCCCCAGGGGAGCTGCGGCGCCGCCCCCAGGCAGCTCCCAGGGCTGCGGCCCCAGGCCCGGCCGCGTCATGTTCTAAGTCTGGACAGTGACGGCCGGCCGGTGCCCCTCGATATTTATATCCCGCGGCCCGCAGCCCCTCCCCCACGACAGGCTGCGCTGACCGCAGCCCGTGCCCTCCTCCCGCCGGCCACCAGCGCCACGCTCGCCGCCAGTGGGGCCTGACCCTCCAGCCCGGCCCGCTCCGCTCTGCCCCTGTGCCCACCACTGCCCCAATGAAGGTCGTGCCGGGTAGGTGGGGTGGTGCTCGCCAGTGTCCCCAGACCAGGGGGCAGGGGCCAGCGGCGGGTGCCTGCCTCCCTTTGGCCGCTGCCCTCCACCCGCCCGCGGCCCCTTGGGGTGCCCCGGAGGTCCCTGGCTGGTCAGCTCAGGGCCGGGCCAGCGAGGGCCGGGGCACCTGGCAGCGGTCGCCAGAGGGCACCCGTGGAGGCAGAACGGGGCGCTGGGGCACCGCGGTCACTGCGAAGGGGGGCCGTGCTGGGGGGGCTGCGGCTGGGCGGCGCAGGCCCCTCCCCCGGCGGGTGTGGCTGCGGGGAGGCAGGGGTTAAGGCTGCGCTAACCTTGAGCGTGACAGCGGGCGGGCGGGACAGCTGAGCGCCGCGAGCGCCTGGCAGGCAGCGCGGGCGGGCGAGGGGGCCGCGTGGCCCGAGGGAGGCGGCGGCCGGGGGCGCAGTTGGTGCGGCGGCCTGGGTAGTCCCTGGCGCCGGCAGAGTGCGGCAGGGCGGTCCCCGCAGGCGGGGCGGTCCCCGGTTCTGGGGCGCCCCCCTTTGCCCGCCTTCCACGCAGGGAAGGGAGAGGGCTGCCCAGCCTCGCGCAGCCGGTTTCGAAGGGCGGCTCCGCCCGCTCTGCCCGCAGCCGGGCGACCGTGGAGCCATGGAGCCCTCGGGCAGCCTGTTTCCCTCCCTGGTGGTCGTGGGCCACGTTGTCACCCTGGCCGCGGTGTGGCGCTGGCGCAGGGGGCGGCGGCAGGCGCAGGACGAGCAAGGTAAGCGCCTGAGCGGGGCCCGGTCCTGGACCGCGGTCCGGTCCTCTCCGCAGCCCGCCCGGCGGGGGCTGGGGGCGGGGCGGGGCGAGGGGCCGCCCCCTCCCGCCTCTGGACGGTCCCCTTGCCCCTCCCCTCCCCTTCCTGTCCCGGCGCTAAACACCAGCACGTGTTCGGGACGGTGTCGGCCCGGCCGCCCACCCTGCGGAGGCCCCTGCTGTTCCCCGGGGCCGGCGGGGTGGGTGGCTGGGTGGGGCAGGACGGGCGCCGGGCCGGAGAGCGCCCTGAGCTTCCGCCCCACCTGCCAGGGACAGGCGAGCGCAGGTGCAGGTGCCGCGGAAACTGCAGGTGGCAGGGCCGCAGGGTGTCCCAGGGCAGGTGCTGGGAGGGGCGCCCGGCCGGGCCGGCCCCGCCCCCAGCGCCAGGTTGAGAGGCACAGGGGCAGGGCCGGTGTCCCGCGGCTCCACCTGGGCCCGGGCTGGGCAGCCAGGCTGGGCTTTGCCCTCCCCGCTCAAAGTCACTGGCTTGGGCGACAGCCTGCGGCGGCAGCCGTCCAGCGGGCTGGGTGGGGCCGCGCTGTGCCGAGCCACGGCCCAGTGGGGGCGGGGCGGGGCGGGGCGCAGGTCTGGCCCTGCGCCTCCGGGGTCAGGGGCTGCGTCCGGCCTCCTGTGTCCTGCGCAGACCTCTGGGCCCGAGGCCGAGCTAGGAAGGGCTTCCAGGCGGGGCTTTGGGGGCTGGGGTGCGGCTGGTGACTCAGCCCTGGGCGGTCAGTGAGTGAAGCACTTCGGCCGGGGCTTCTCCCCTCCATCCGGCCCTTCCGTCCCGCGCTGTTCACTTTGTCCCAGCCCCCTCCCATTTTCCTGGCCGGCTTCCAGCCCTCGCTGCCCGGGGGCTTCTGGGCTCTGCGCTCGGTTGTCCCAGCCCCAACGCCCGGCGTCCCCGCTGGAGTCCCGTCGGGCCAGGGGTTTCCCGGCGCCTGGGCGTCTCCGGGGCTCCCCCGTGGGAGCTCGGGCCCTGTGCTGTCGCCGGCAGCCGCCCTCCCTCCTCCCAGCCCGTCCCCCCGCGGCGGCGGGTCCTCGGCTGCAGTAGGGGCGCGGCTTCCAGGCCCCTGCTGGGCGGGGCCGCGGGGGCAGGTTCTCTGGGCTGGCGGCGCCGGCTGGGGGCAGGCGGAGCTCGCCGAGCGCCTCGCGGCGTGGGCTGGGGACGCGGGTCGGCCCTGCTCCCTTGTCGCGAGCGACCCCGGGTGCCCGGGCTCATGGCTGCAGCCGGCGCTTGGAGGGCGGGAGGCGCCTTCGCCTCGCAGGAGGTGGTGCTGGAGCGGCCGTGCTGGCTGGATGGGGGCAGCGAGCGGGCCCGCAGGGGCTACCTCTACGGGCAGCTGTGCTGCGTAGGTGGGTGCGGCCGGCGCGGGAGGGTGGCCGGAGGGGGCGCTGGCGGCCCCGCCCGGGCCTGGTTGGGGCCGGCCCGCCAGGTGCGGCCCCGCCCCGCCCCCACGCTCTGCCCCGGAAGCACCTGGGCGCTGGGTTCCCGCGGCGGGGGTGGGGGGGGCTCTAGCCTTGGGTTGGGGCGCCAGGCTGTGGGATGGAGGACCCGGAGGGAGGGAGGGGAGCGGGCGGGGCCCAGGGTGTGCCGTCTGGGGGCCTCCTTCCACCAGTGCCCTTCTGGGCTTGGAGGGCCCCTCCCAGGAGCATCCTCACGAGCTGCGGGACCCCATCTTTAGTTTCCCCGTCTGGACACTGGGCTGGTGGCAGAGGGGCACGAGGCCCAGTGTGGGGGTTCTGGGGAGCCACCTCAGCGCGCAGTGTGGGAGCCCCCGCCGGCCGGCAGGGGCTGTCTGGGCTTGAGGGTCTGAACATGATGGACGGGAGGGACCTCCTGGGGCCCGGGGACCGGCCCTGCGCTGGGGGGAAGCCCATCCCCCACCTCTGCGCTTCGGGCACCCCTTGGGGGCCAAGAGCACCCCAGGAGAGGCTGGGGCGTGGCCGTCGGGGATTCCAGCCTCCGGAGCTCCCCGTGCCCACCTTCTCGCCCCGTTCCAGGGCCTGTCTCTGCCCGCACCGAGGCACCGGGCCCTGAGCCAGGGCCGCCCCCGTTCCCGGGGACCAGCCGGGGCCTGCCCTCAGTGCTCGCAGGCCCAGGGCCACGGCTCGCGGGCGGCCTGGGAGGGCGCGTTCGGGCTCCAGGCCGAGGAGCAGGCAGGGTGCCAGTTGTGGGGCTCACATTCGGGATTTTGGTGGGGCTGGGGGTGCCGAGCAGAGGGTCTCCCTGCACCCGCCGGGCGGGGTGCCTGAGCCCGGCAATCCGGCTGCGCCCCCAGGCGTGGGGGGCGTGCCTGGCCAGGCGGGGTCGGGGGAGCTGGCGCCCCCCAGTGGCCACACGGCGGCAGCGGCGCGCGGTGGGCCGGGCCTTCCGGGAACGGGCCGCGGTGCGGGGGGAGGGGAGCAGCTCTCGCAGCTGGAATCCATCAAGCCAGGTGGCGCGGGGACGTTCCCGCGGCGCGCCCCTCCCGGGCCCTGCGGGCAGCCGGGCAGCCTCGGGCCGCTCTGCCCACCGCCGCCGGGGGCCAGGCGCCCCGTGCTCTTTGCCCCGTCCGCTTTACAACCCGCCACGGCGGACCCCACCCAGCTGCAAACAGCCCCCCGCCCGTCCTGCCCGCACGGCCCCAGGCGCGGCTTCCTTCCCTGTGAGTCACGGCTCGGCCCCCTCCCCAGCCTGACTCAGCGGCCCCTCCGCGACGCCCCGAGCCCGGCACCCCGGTGGGAGGGTTGCGGGGGGGGGGGGGGCGCGGGCCGTGAGTCACCGCGCAGCTATGCGCCGCGGACTGTTTCCACGGCGGGGCCTCGCGGGGTGCCACCGGGGAGCAGGCCGTGGGTCTCCACAGCCAGGCACCGCGCAGCTCGGGGATCCGAGCGCAGGGCCCCCAGTTGGGCGAGTGGGCAGACCGGGCCCCTCCCGCCGGAGCGGTCCGCGGTGGGGGTCTCTGGCCCGGCCCGGTGCGTGTGCAGTGAGGTGCCAGCCCCGCATCCTGGGCCCCCCGCCCCACCCCCACCCGGCGGTGGTGAGCGAGCGGGTGGGTGAGGAAACCCCGTTTCCTGTTTCTGGGTGTGGCGCGGGGGAGGGGCGGCCTTCCTCCTCCCGCGGACACGCCCCGGGGGCGGGCACGGCGCTGGCGGGGAGCCCCGGCACCACTGGCTCGCGGCTGAGCGGAGCGGCAGGCACGCAGCCGGCTACTCTGCGCAGCGAGCAGGGAAGGGACGCCCGCCCAGCACCATGTCCCAGCACCGGCTGCGCGTGCCCGAGCCCCAGGGGCTGGGCCAGCAGAGGACCAGCTCGGAGGACAACCTCTACCTGGCCGTGCTCAGGGCCTCCGAGGGCAAGAAAGGTAGCGCCGGCCGAGGCGGGCGGGCAGGCCACTTCCTGCCGCAGGAAGCCGGGCACCAGGGCGGGCGGGGGCTGAATCCGAGAGCGGAGCCCCGCGGCAGGTGCCGGGCGTTGCGGTGTGTCCACCTGGCGGGGGCTGCAGGGGCACCCTGCCCTGCCCGGGACGTTGGCTGCCCACGCTGGCCGGCCTGGGGCGGCCCCTGAGTGTGGGTGCCACTGGGGCAGGCCCTCGCCGCACCCCAGAGAGGCCCCTTGTCTGTTGGGGGTTACAAAGTCCCTCTCGCTACTCACCCGTCAGGGCCCTCGGGTCTGGGGCCTGGGGGGGGCCAGAGCTTGGGCTTGGGGGGGCGGGGCAGGCCGGGTGCCTGCCTGGGGCTCTGGGTGTGCCCGCCGGAACCTCGCCTCAGGGACACAATGGGGGGACACAGTGGGGCTCGGGAAGGGGGCGCTTCGAGGGCGGGGCCCAGCCTGCCTGCCCGGGGGTCCGGCTGGAGGGGTGCGGCCGAGATCGGGGCCGCGCGCGCGGGGCGGGCGGTGACCTGCCTGTGTCCGCAGACGAGCGGGACCGCGTGCAGAAGAAGACCTTCACCAAGTGGGTCAACAAACACCTCATCAAGGTTGGTGGGCGCGGCCGGTGGGGGGGGGCGGCTCTCCGGCCTTTCCTCTCTGAGCCTGATCCTCTGTCTCCTCCACGCTGCGCGCCTGCCCGTCTGTCGCTCCTCTCTCCTGCCCTCCTGGGCCCTCCGTAGCACTGGCGGGCAGAGGTAGGTGCTGGGGTGCCCGCGCCCCGCTCTGCCGCGGTCCGGCCCCCGGCCCGTGGGGTGCGGCTCTGCAGCTGGCACCGTCCTCTGTCCGCAGGCCCAGCGGCACATCAGCGACCTGTATGAGGACCTCCGGGACGGCCACAACCTCCTGTCCCTGCTGGAGGTGCTCTCCGGGGAGAGCCTGGTGAGCCCCGCCCCGCCCCGCCCCTCGCCGACCCCCCGCCTGGGCGCCGCCGCTGGGTCCCCCTGACCTCACGCTCTGCTCTGCTTTGGTTTCTCTGCTGCTTGGACTCTGAACCCTGACCTCTGCCCTTTACCCTTTGCCCTGCTCTGGCCGGGCAGCCAAGAGAGCGGGACATAATCAGGAGCTCGCGCCTGGTGAGTGGCTGTGCCCACCGGCCCCGGGCCCCGCCTGGCCTGTGCGACTCTCTGGCCAGGTGGCGGTGCCGGCTGCTTGGTCCTGCCCGCCGCGCTGCCCAGAGCTGGCCCCCGGGCACGCCAGGGCGGCCACCAGCCGGCCGGGCAGGAGGACCCCCCCGTCTCGGCCCCCCACCCTCGGTTTCCTGGCTATTGTCTCCTGCCCACCCCCTTCTTCCTTCCCGCAGCCGGGCCTGGCCTCCGGCTTTCCCGAGGCCCCGCTGGGCTGGCCCCTGCCCGGCCGGGGAGGGTGTGCGGGACGTGGGAGGGGCGGCCGGCGGTGCCCGTGCCCTGTGCGCTGACCCTGTGCCTCCCACAGCCCCGCGAGAAGGGGAGGATGCGCTTCCACAAGCTGCAGAACGTGCAGATCGCCCTGGACTACCTCCGGCACCGCCAGGTGAGGCTGCGCGCCCAGCCCCCACCCCTCGCCGCCTGTCCCCGCCGCCTGACCCCGCTCCCCGCCGCCTCTTGCAGGTGAAACTGGTGAACATCAGGAACGACGACATCGCTGACGGCAACCCCAAGCTGACCCTCGGCCTGATCTGGACGATCATCCTGCACTTCCAGGTGCCCTGGCCCCCGGCCCCTGCAGCCTTCCTGCGGGCCCCCAGCCCCGCCTGGCCCTGGCCGAGGGCCCAGCCTCCTCCCAGGCCCCCTCTCCGTGCCTTCTGGCCTGGGCAGGGCTGCGGAGCCTCCCCGCCGAGGAATGCGTGCTCCGCAGCCCTGCCCCGGGGAAGGTTCTGGGGAAGCCCGGGCTGGACCGGCTGACTCACCCCGGCCTGCCCTGGCCGCTCAGGAAGCGGCAAATCTGCGAGCGGGGCGGGCAGAGCCTCGTGTGGCGGCTGAGTCACGCGGGCGGCTGCAGACGGGCGGGCGGCCCCGCAGGCGGGCAGGCCTGGGCCAGAGGCTCAGGCCACGGGTGGTGCCGGGCAGGGGCCGTCCTCTCCCCCACGCCCACCTGTCCAGCCCCGCGTCTCCTGCCCTGCGAGCTTGGGGGTGCAGCGTGCGTCCTGGGCCCCTCTCCTGTGGCGGGGGCCCCCGGGCGGGCACCAGGCGGTGGGGCGGGCGGCCGCTGAGCTCCCTGCTGCCCCGGGCAGATCTCGGACATCCAGGTGAGCGGCCAGTCGGAGGACATGACAGCCAAGGAGAAGCTGCTGCTCTGGTCGCAGCGCATGGTGGAGGGTTACCAGGGCCTGCGCTGCGACAACTTCACCACCAGCTGGCGCGACGGCCGCCTCTTCAACGCCATCCTGCACCGGCACCGGTGGGCGGCCCCGCGCCTGGCCGGGCGGCCCCAGACAAGTCGGGGCGGGCAGGAGGGCGGGCGCTGGCCCTGAGGGAGCCTGCTGCGGAGGGCGGGGCCAGAGCCAGAGCTGCCTCCCGCCGCCCGCCGGGCCTGGGCCTCTGCCCTCCGCCTGGGCCCGGGGCTGGGCACCTGGGCCAGGGGCCGGGGCCTCTGGGCCAGTGACAGGCGCCCCCGCCGGGCCCTCAGCTGCGCGTGTGCCCTGAGTGGGGGGCACAGGCACCCGGGCAGGGCAGTGGCGGCGGGCTGACCGCAGCCCTGTGCCCGCAGGCCCGGGCTGGTGGACATGAGCAGGGTGTACCGCCAGAGCAACCTGGAGAACCTGGACCAAGCCTTCTCCGTGGCCGAGCGGGACCTGGGGGTGACGCGGCTCCTGGACCCTGAGGGTGCGTGCTTGGCCCCACCCCGCCCGCCCTGCCCCCGCCCGCCCCGCGCCCTGACTGCCGCCCTCCCTGCCCCCACAGATGTGGACGTGCCCCAGCCCGACGAGAAGTCCATCATCACCTACGTCTCGTCCCTGTACGATGCCATGCCCCGCGTGCCCGACGTGCAGGACGGGGTCAGGGCCAACGTGCGTGGGGGCCGGGGCGGGGGCCGGGGGCACGGGGCAGCCCTGACACCGTGCCCGCCCCAGGAGCTGCAGCTGCGCTGGCAGGAGTACCGGGAGCTGGTGCTGCTGCTGCTGCAGTGGATCCGGCACCACACGGCCGCCTTCGAGGAGCGCAAGTGCCCCTCCGGCTTCGAGGAGATCGAGGTGGGGCTCCCCGCGTGGGTGGGCCCGGGCAGGCCCGCGGGCGGCCGGCTGCTGACACCCCTTGCCCCCCAGGTCCTGTGGTGCCAGTTCCTAAAGTTCAAGGAGACGGAGCTGCCCGCCAAAGAGGCAGACAAGAACCGCTCCAAGGGCATCTACCAGTCCCTGGAGGTGAGGGGCTGCCCGGGCCGCGAGTGGGGGCGGCTGCGGCTGGGCCGGCTGCCGCTGACCTCGGCCCCACCCGCAGGGGGCTGTGCAAGCCGGCCAGCTCAAGGTGCCGCCCGGCTACCACCCGCTGGACGTGGAGAAGGAGTGGGGCAAGCTGCACGTGGCCATCCTGGAGCGGGAGAAGCAGCTCCGCAGCGAGTTTGAGAGGTGGGGGCGGGCGGGCGGGGCGGGCCCTGTGGTTGTGGGGAAGCCGCCCGCGGGTGAGTCACTGCCTGGGAGGAAACCCCCCTGGCCGGGAAACCCAGTCTGCAGTCGCGTCCTGACGGCGGCCACAGCCGGTCGGGTGGCCGGGGCGCGGGGAGCAGGGCTGCCGGGCACCGAGCCCACCGCCCGCTCTGTGCTCAGGCTGGAGTGTCTGCAGCGCGTCGTGAGCAAGCTGCAGATGGAGGCGGGGCTGTGCGAGGAGCAGCTGAACCAGGCCGACGCCCTGCTGCAGGCGGTGAGGCGGGCCACAGGCAGCGCCAGCAGGCGGGCGGCTCCTCCCCCTGGGGTGCGGCCAGCAACGGCTGCCGGCTTGGCACGGCCCCTCCGGCACAGGCAGGACGCAGGAGCGGCCGCCCCGCCCTGTCCCTGCCCGCCCGGAGCCCGGTGCTGTCGGGAGGGGCTGGTGGGAGTTGCCGGGGCAGGACTGCGGGCCGCAGGAGCTGCTGGGGGGAGGCCGCAGGTGGGGGTGGAGAGGCGTGGGCACCTGGGCGGGAGGGCCCGAGGACGCGGCCGCTTGGAGCGAGGGGGCCTCTGCCCGTGAGCCCGTCCCCCAGGGGAGGGGCTGGGATTCGGCCAGAGCGGTGTTGGGGGGCTGGGCGGGGCAGCACCCGAGGCCCCGAGTCAGCGCCCCCCCCCCACAGGACGTCCGGCTGCTGGTGGCAGGCAAGGCGCCACAGCGGGCCGGCGAGGTGGAGCGGGACCTGGACAAGGCGGACAAGATGATCCGGCTGCTGTTCAACGACGTGCAGGCCCTGAAGGACGGCCGGCACCCGCAGGGCGAGCAGATGTACCGCAGGTGGGCGGGCCGGGGCGGGGCCGGGGCGGGCCGGGGCGGGGCCTCGGCAGCCCGCTGACCGCTGCCGCCCGCAGGGTGTACCGCCTGCACGAGCGCCTGGTGGCCATCCGCACGGAGTACAACCTGCGCCTGAAGGCCGGCGTGGCCGCGCCCGTGACCGCGCCCGTGACCGCGGCGACCCAGGTGCCCCTGCAGAGGCGCCCCGAGCTGGAGGACTCGGCGCTGCGCTACCTGCAGGACCTGCTGGCCTGGGTGGAGGAGAACCAGCGCCGGGTGGACGCCGCCGAGTGGGGCGTGGACCTGCCCAGCGTGGAGGCCCAGCTGGGCAGCCACCGTGGCCTGCACCAGTCCATCGAGGAGTTCCGCGCCAAGATCGAGCGGGCGCGCGCGGATGAGGTGGGCGCCGCGGGTGGGGGCGGGCACGCGTGGTCCGGGTGGGCAGCGCCGTGGTGGGGGCGGCCGTCAGCCTCGGCCCGCAGGCCTCACCCTCTCGGCTCCTATAGGGCCAGCTCACCCCGGCCTCCCGGGGCGCCTACCGCGACTGCCTGGGCCGACTGGACCTGCAGTACACCAAGCTGCTGGTGAGCGGGGAGCGGGGCCGGGGAGCAGCGGCTGGGGGCCTGGGGGGCAGTGAGGGGCCTGGGGGCAGCCGGCTGACACCCCCGGCCCCCAGACCTCTTCCAAGGCCCGCCTCCGGTCCCTGGAGAGCCTCAACAGCTTCGTGGCGGCGGCCACCAAGGAGCTGATGTGGCTGAACGAGAAGGAGGAGGAGGAGGTCGGCTTCGACTGGAGCGAGCGCAACGCCAACATGGCCGCCAAGAAGGAGAGCTACTCGGTGAGGGGCGCCCCCCCGGGAGGCGGCGGCTCAGCTTCGGCCGCGCGCCGGGTGCTCCCGGGACCCAGCGGAGCTGGGCGCCCGACACCCCGTGACACCGCCCCTCCGCAGGCCCTGATGCGGGAGCTCGAGCTGAAGGAGAAGAAGATCAAGGAGATCCAGACCGCCGGGGACCGGCTCCTGCGGGACCAGCACCCCGCGCGGCCCGCGGTGGAGGTGGGCGGGGCCCGGGCGGGGCGGGGCTGCGGGCGCTGCGCCGGGGCCGGCCCTGACCACTGCGCCCCGCAGTCCTTCCAGGCCGCCCTGCAGACGCAGTGGAGCTGGATGCTGCAGCTGTGCTGCTGCATCGAGGCGCACCTGAAGGAGAACACCGCCTACTTCCAGGTGAGCCGGCCCGGCCCACACTCCCTTTGCGCCCCGCTCCCCGGCCCCCACTCCCGGCTGGGCCCCCGGCGCGGGCCTGCACGTGACCCTCCCGCCGCCCCAGTTCTTCTCAGACGTGCGGGAGGCGGAGGAGCAGCTGCAGAAGCTGCAGGAGACGCTGCGCAGGAAGTACACCTGCGACCGCGCCGTCACCGTCACCCGCCTGGAAGACCTGCTGCAGGACGCCCAGGTGCGCACGCGCGGCAGCTGGGGGCGGGGCCGGCCGGGCGTGGGGCGGGGCCAGACCGCGTTTGGGGGTGGTGGGCTGGCAGCGCGGGGAGGGCCCGCGCTGTGGACGAGGACGTGGGGGTCGGCAGCGGGTGCTTGGGGCCCACCCTCGGTCTCCAGAGAGGCCAGGTTGGGGCAGCACCCTCTCAGGGCCCCTCTGAGGGCTGAGGGGGTGGCTCGGGGTGGCTGGGGTGGCTGGGGGGGCTGGGGGCTGGGCCCACCCAGTGGGGCCCGTGTTGGGGCACCCAGGAGGTGCCGGCCCCCCAGGACTGCTGGCCAGAGGCTCCTGCGGTCAGCGAAGCCTGGGGTTCACCTGGGGGGCCCGAGTGTCAGCATGGGGGGCTCTAACCTGCAGCCCTGGACCGCGGGGCCCCTTGGAGGGGCTGGGGGTGCAGCACCAGCAACCTGTGGCCAGAGGAGACAGGACGGGAATGGCGGGGGCCAGCGGCAGGTGGACCTGTCAGCCCAGCCGGCCTGCCTGGGCCACGGGGCGGGGTGGCCCCGCCCTGACGGGGGCCGGAGCGGGGGCGGGGAGGGCCCGGCTGGCGCGCGCCCCACAGGACGCCCCTCCCGCAGGAGGAGAAGGAGCAGCTGCAGGAGTACAGGGGCCACCTCTCGGGCCTGGCCAAGCGGGCCAGGGCCATCGTGCAGCTGAAGCCCCGCAACCCGGCCCACCCGCCGTGGGGCCGCGTGCCGCTGCAGGCCGTGTGCGACTACAAGCAGGTGGAGGTGAGCAGCCGCCGGGCGGGCGGTGGGGGGCGCGGCGGGCAGCGTGCTGACCCTCCGCTGCCCCAGGTGACCTTGCACAAGGGCGACGAGTGCCAGCTGGTGGGCCCCGCGCAGCCGTCCCACTGGAAGGTGCTCAGCAGCTCCGGCGAGGCGGCCGTGCCCTCCGTGTGCTTCCTCGTGCCCCCGCCCAACCAGGAGGCCCTGGACGCCGTCAGCAGGTGGGGGGGCCGGGCCGGAGGGGGCCAGGGCGGGGCCTGGGCGCGGCCCGACACCGACCGTGCCCCCGTCCTGCAGGCTGGAGGCCCAGCACCAGGCTCTGGTCACGCTGTGGCACCAGCTGCACGTGGACCTGAAGAGCCTCCTGGCCTGGCAGAGCCTCAGCCGCGACGTGCAGCTCATCCGCTCCTGGTCGCTGGTCACGGTAAGACGCCCGCTGCCCACCCCTGCCCCCCGCCCTGTGCCCGGGGAGGGCTCGGGCCGCCCGCTCAGCCCCTGCCTCCGCAGTTCCGCACGCTGAAGCCCGAGGAGCAGCGCCAGGCCCTGCGCAGCCTGGAGCTGCACTACCAGGCCTTCCTGCGGGACAGCCAGGACGCCGGCGGCTTCGGGCCCGAGGACCGCCTGCAGGCCGAGCGCGAGTACGGCTCCTGCAGCCGCCACTACCAGCAGCTGCTGCAGGCGCTGGAGCAGGGTAGGCGGGGCTGGGCGGGGCGCGGCGGGGCGGGCGCGCCGGCCGCGGAGGACGCGTGTGAGCAGGGTGTCTCCGCAGGTGAGCAGGAGGAGTCGCGCTGCCAGCACTGCATCTCGGAGCTCAAGGACATCCGGCTGCAGCTGGAGAGCTGCGAGACGCGCATCGTGCACCGCCTGCGGCTGCCGCTGGACAAGGAGCCGGCGCGCGAGTGTGCCCAGCGCATTGCTGAGCAGCAGGCAGGCGCCCGCCAGCCCCGCCCCCGCCCCCACCCGCCGGCCCCGCCCCCGTGCGCCGGCCCCGCCCCCACCCGCCGGCCCCGCCCCCACCCGCCAGCCCCGCCCGCAGCCCGCTTACCTTGCCCCTTCCCTCCTTAGAAGACACAGGCGGAGGTGGAGGGCCTGGGCACCGGGGTGGCCCGGCTCTCTGCCGAGGCCGACCAGATCCTGGCCCTGCCTGAGCCGTCGCCCGCAGCGCCCACCCTGCGCTCGGAGCTGGAGCTGACCCTGGGCAAGCTGGACCAGGTCCGCAGCCTGTCCGCCATCTACCTGGAGAAGTGAGTGTGCTTTGGGGCGGGGGAGGTTGAGCAGGACGGGGCCTGAGGGCCCTGCGCCGCGGCGGCCAGGCTGCGGGCGGGGGCGGCCAGGAGGCCTGCCGAAGGATGGCCCGAGATGGCCGGTGTGGACGGGGAGGGAGGGGTCGGCGCTCGGCCCCCCCGCCTCGCGGGGGCTTCCCGTGCCTGAGGGCGGCCTTAGCGGGGGGGGGGGCTCGCTGAGGTGAGGGTTGTGGGAGACAGGACTTGGGGGGCCCTCGGAGACGGGGAGCTTAGGGGCCTGCTGTTAAAGGTTGTGGCCAGTGTGGAGGGTGGGCTGGACAGGTCAGGAAGGCGGGGAACACCAGAGGGCGCTGGCTCGGGGTGTGGGGTTCAGGGAAGGGCCCCGGCCACCTTAGCCCCTTGCCGGGGGCTTCTCGGCAGAGGGGGAGGCCTCGGGGTGGGCGGTGGGTGAGGCGGCAGAGACCCCAGTGCCTGGGTCTCCCGGTGCCTGTGCCCCCTCAGGTCCCCACTCGTGCAGAGCCCCTCCTGAACCCCAGCCCCCCGGCCGCCTGTCCCGGCCGCTTTGGTTCAGAGGCCTGAGGGGCCCATTCCCGAGGCCCCGGGACCTTTTCAGGGGTGTGGCTGGGGCCGCCTCGGTGTCCTCTCCCTGCAGCCCAGTCACCGCCTGGCCCTCCGCGGGCCTCCGCGCCCACCGCAGGCGCCTGCAGGCTGGCACGCGTGTGCTCACGCCGCACACCAGCCTCTCTTGACGGAGCTCGTGCGCGGGGCCCCTAGTGCTTGCCGCCCCTCGCCCAGGCTGGGGCTGGAACGTGGGGCCCGCTGCCTCCCCCGGAGGGGCCCGGAGGACCCCACCCCAGCACCCAGGCAGCGGCGCCCCCTCCCCGAGGCCCACACCACAGGGCCGCCAACCGCGGGCCCAGCTGCTGCCCGCGCCTGAGCTGCTCTCCCGCAGGCTGAAGACCATCAGCCTGGTAATCCGCGGCACGCAGGGGGCCGAGGAGGTGCTCAGGGCCCACGAGGAGCAGCTAAAGGAGGCCCAGGCCGTGCCGTCCACCCTCCCGGAGCTCGAGGCCACGAAGGCCACGCTGAAGGTGCGGGCCGGGCGCGGCCTCGCGGGCGGGGGCGGGGCGGGGCGGGGCGGGGCGCAACGGCGGCTCCCTCTGGCCCCACAGAAGCTGCGGGCCCAGGCGGAGACGCAGCAGCCCGTGTTCGACGCCCTGCGGGACGAGCTGCGGGGCGCGCAGGAGGTAGGGGAGCGGCTGCAGCAGCGGCACGGCGAGCGGGACGTGGAGCTGGAGCGCTGGCGCGAGCGGGCGGCCCAGCTGCTGGAGCGCTGGCAGGCGGCGCTGGCCCAGGCGGACCTGCGGCAGCGGGAGCTGGAGCAGCTGGGCCGGCAGCTGCGCTACTACCGCGAGAGCGCCGACCCGCTGGGCGCCTGGCTGCGCGACGCCAAGCAGCGGCAGGAGCAGATCCAGGCCCTGCCGCCGGCCGACAGCCGCGCCGTGCGGGAGCAGCTGCGGCAGGAGAAGGTGGGCGGGGCGGGGGGGCGGGGCCCGGCG
Source organism: Scalopus aquaticus (assembly GCA_004024925.1). Classification (NCBI taxonomy): domain Eukaryota; kingdom Metazoa; phylum Chordata; class Mammalia; order Eulipotyphla; family Talpidae; genus Scalopus; species Scalopus aquaticus. The sequence continues at coordinate 21,741 of PVIJ01018511.1, forward strand.
GGGGGCGGGCCCGGGCGGGGCTTGGGGGCCGGGACTGACCACCCTCCCCCCAGGCGCTGCTGGAGGAGATCGAGCGCCACGGCGAGAAGGTGGAAGAGTGCCAGAAGTTCGCCAAGCAGTACATCAACGCCATCAAGGTGAGGCGCGCGGGGCAGGGCAGAGGCTGGCCGGGCTGGGGCGAGGGGTCGGAGGACACCCCGGTGACCAGCCCGCGTCCCCGCAGGACTACGAGCTCCAGCTGGTCACGTACAAGGCGCAACTCGAGCCGGTGGCCTCCCCGGCCAAGAAGCCCAAGGTCCAGTCCGGGTCCGAGAGTGTCATCCAGGAGGTGAGGCCGAGGGCCGAGGTGACCTCGAGTGCGGCCGGGCGGGCGCGGCTGGGCGCGCTGACCTGCCTCTATCCCCCGCCCAGTACGTGGACCTGCGCATGCGCTACAGCGAGCTGACCACGCTCACGAGCCAGTACATCAAGTTCATCGGCGAGACCCTGCGGCGCATGGAGGAGGAAGAGGTACAGCCGCCGCCCGCCGAGGCCCTGCCTGCGCTGCCCGGCCCGGCACACTGGCCGCCCTCCGCTCTCTCGCGTCTGTCCTCGGGCTCCTGCGCTGGCCTGTCCGCTCGCTCGGGGAGAGGGGGGGTGGGAGGTGTGTCCGGAAGCGCCGGCGATGCCCGTCCTGTCCTGCCTCCCGGGGGCGCCGTTGGCGGCCTGCTGGGGGCCGCCTCGGCCGAGCCGTGCCGGCTGTGCTGCCGCCCCGGCTGGCCGGCCCCTGCCCCTGCGGCGCTGCGGGCGCGGGTGCGGGTCAGGGAGCGGGCCCTGCCAGCCTCCTGCTTCGCGGGCTCCGGCCCGTCTCCGTCGCCGCTGCGGGGAGAGGGGACGCCGGGGCGCGGGGCCCAGGCCGGGGGCGCGCCGGCACAGCCGGGCGGAGACGCCGCCCGCCCTCCGCCGCCCGCCCCGCTCGGCCGCGCTCACGCGCTCTCTGGTTCTCTCCTCTCCGCCGCGGCCGCAGAGGCTGGCTGAGCAGCAGCGGGCGGAGGAGCGGGAGCGGCTGGCCGAGGTGGAGGCCGCGCTGGAGAAGCAGCGGCAGCTGGCGGAGGCGCACGCCCAGGCGAAGGCGCAGGCGGAGCGGGAGGCGCAGGAGCTGCAGCGGCGCATGCAGGAGGAGGTGGCCCGGCGCGAGGAGGCGGCCGTGGACGCGCAGCAGCAGAAGCGCAGCGTGCAGGAGGAGCTGCTGCAGCTGCGCCAGAGCTCAGAGGCCGAGATCCAGGCCAAGGCGCAGCAGGCGGAGGCGGCCGAGCGCAGCCGGCTGCGCATCGAGGAGGAGATCCGCGCGGTGCGCCTGCAGCTGGAGGCCACGGAGCGCCAGCGGGGCGGGGCGGAGGGCGAGCTGCAGGCGCTGCGGGCGCGGGCGGAGGAGGCCGAGGCGCAGAAGCGGCAGGCGCAGGAGGAGGCCGAGCGCCTGCGCAGGCAGGTGCAGGAGGAGAGCCAGCGCAAGCGGCAGGCGGAGGCGGAGCTGGACCTGCGCGTGAAGGCCGAGGCGGAGGCGGCGCGGGAGAAGCAGCGGGCCCTGCAGGCGCTGGAGCAGGTGCGGCTGCAGGCGGAGGAGGCGGAGCGGCGCGTGCGGCAGGCGGAGGCGGAGCGCGCGCGCCAGGTGCAGGTGGCCCTGGAGACGGCGCAGCGCAACGCGGAGGCGGAGCTGCAGAGCAAGCGCGCCTCCTACGCGGAGAAGACGGCGCAGCTGGAGCGCACCCTGCAGGAGGAGCACGTGACGGTGGCGCAGCTGCGGGAGGAGGCCGAGCGCTCGGCGCAGCAGCAGGCCGAGGCGGAGCGCGCCCGCGAGGAGGCGGAGCGCGAGCTGGAGCGCTGGCAGCTGAAGGCCAACGAGGCGCTGCGGCTGCGGCTGCAGGCGGAGGAGGTGGCGCAGCAGAAGAGCCTGGCGCAGGCGGAGGCGGAGAAGCAGAAGGAGGAGGCGGAGCGCGAGGCGCGGCGGCGCGGCAAGGCGGAGGAGCAGGCGGTGCGGCAGCGGGAGCTGGCCGAGCGGGAGCTGGACAAGCAGCGGCAGCTGGCGGAGGGCACCGCGCAGCAGCGCCTGGCGGCCGAGCAGGAGCTCATCCGGCTGCGGGCCGAGACGGAGCAGGGCGAGCAGCAGCGGCAGCTGCTGGAGGAGGAGCTGGCCCGGCTGCAGCGGGAGGCGGCGGCCGCCACGCAGAAGCGCCAGGAGCTGGAGGCCGAGCTGGCCAAGGTGCGCGCGGAGATGGAGGTGCTGCTGGCCAGCAAGGCGCGCGCGGAGGAGGAGTCGCGCTCCACCAGCGAAAAGTCCAAGCAGCGCCTGGAGGCCGAGGCCGGCCGCTTCCGCGAGCTGGCGGAGGAGGCCGCGCGCCTGCGCGCCCTGGCGGAGGAGGCCAAGCGGCAGCGCGCGCTGGCGGAGGAGGACGCGGCGCGGCAGCGCGCCGAGGCCGAGCGCGTGCTCGCGGAGAAGCTGGCGGCCATCAGCGAGGCCACGCGGCTCAAGACCGAGGCGGAGATCACGCTCAAGGAGAAGGAGGCGGAGAACGAGCGGCTGCGGCGGCTGGCGGAGGACGAGGCCTTCCAGCGGCGGCGGCTGGAGGAGCAGGCCGCCCTGCACAAGGCCGACATCGAGGAGCGGCTCGCCCTGCTGCTCAGGGCGTCGGAGAGCGAGATGGAGCGGCAGAAGGGGCTGGTGGAGGACACCGTGCGGCAGCGGCGGCAGGTGGAGGACGAGATCCTGGCCCTCAAGGCCAGCTTCGAGCGGGCGGCGGCCGGCAAGGCGGAGCTGGAGCTGGAGCTGGGCCGCATCCGCAGCAGCGCGGAGGACACGCAGCGCAGCAAGGAGCTGGCGGAGCAGGAGGCGGCGCGGCAGCGCCAGCTGGCGGCCGAGGAGCAGCAGCGGCGCCGCGAGGCCGAGGAGCGCGTGCACAGGAGCCTGGCCGCCGAGGAGGAGGCGGCGCGGCAGCGCAAGGCCGCGCTGGAGGAGGTGGAGCGGCTCAAGGCCAAGGTGGAGGAGGCGCGGCGCCTGCGGGAGCGCGCGGAGCAGGAGTCGGCGCGGCAGCTGCAGCTGGCGCAGGAGGCGGCGCAGAAGCGGCTGCAGGCGGAGGAGAAGGCGCACGCCTTCGCCGTGCAGCGCCGGGAGCAGGAGCTGCAGCAGACGCTGCAGCAGGAGCAGAGCGTTCTGGAGCGCCTGCGCGGCGAGGCGGAGGCGGCGCGGCGGGCCGCGGAGGAGGCGGAGGCGGCGCGCGAGCAGGCGGAGCGCGAGGCCGCGCAGTCGCTGCGGCAGGTGGAGGAGGCGGAGCGGCTGAAGCAGGCGGCGGAGGCGCAGGCGCAGGCCCGGGCGCAGGCGCAGGCCGCCGCCGAGCAGCTGCGCAAGGACGCGGAGCAGGAGGCGGCGCGGCGCGCGCAGGCGGAGCAGGCGGCCCTGCGGCAGAAGCAGGCGGCCGACGCGGAGATGGAGAAGCACAAGCGCTTCGCGGAGCAGACGCTGCGGCAGAAGGCGCAGGTGGAGCAGGAGCTGACCGCGCTGCGCCTGCAGCTGGAGGAGACGGACGCGCAGAAGGGCGTCCTGGACGAGGAGCTGCGGCGGCTCAAGGCGGAGGTGACGGAGGCGGCGCGCCAGCGCGCCCAGGTGGAGGAGGAGCTGTTCTCCGTGCGCGCGCAGATGGAGGAGCTGGGCAAGCTCAAGGCCCGCGTCGAGGCGGAGAACCGCGCGCTCGTGCTGCGCGACGAGGACAGTGCGCAGCGCCTCCTGCGGGAGGAGGCCGAGAGGATGAAGCGCGCGGCCGAGGAGGCGGCGCGGCTGGGCGTGGCGGTGCAGGAGGCCGCGCGGCTGCGGCAGCTGGCGGAGGAGGACCTGGCCCGGCAGCGGGCGCTGGCCGAGGAGATGCTCGGGGAGAAGATGCAGGCCGTGCGGGAGGCCACGCGGCTCAAGGCCGAGGCCGAGCTGCTGCAGCGGCAGAAGGACCTGGCGCAGGAGCAGGCCCGGCAGCTGCAGGAGGACAAGGCCCAGATGGCCCAGCAGCTGGCCCAGGAGACGCAGGGCTTCCAGCGGACACTGGAGGCCGAGCGGCAGCGGCAGCGGGAGATGGGCGCGGAGGCCGAGCGGCTGCGGCTGCGCGTGGCCGAGATGAGCCGGGCCCAGGCCCGGGCGGAGGAGGACGCCCAGCGCTTCCGGAAGCAGGCCGAGGAGATCGGCGAGAAGCTGCGCCGCACGGAGCTGGACACGCAGGAGAAGGTGACGCAGGTGCAGGCGCTGGAGACCCAGCGGCAGCAGAGCGACCTCGACGCCGAGCGCCTGCGTGGCGCCATCGCCGAGCTGGAGCGCGAGCGGGAGAAGCTCAAGCAGGAGGCCCAGCTGCTGCAGCTCAAGTCCGAGGAGGTACCTGTGCGCGGCGGCGGGCCGGGGGCGGGCCGGGGGCGGGCGGGC
>PVIJ01018512.1:0-26200 GCA_004024925.1 Scalopus aquaticus
CCTTCAGTACCTGGATGTCTTTTGGAGCCCAGGCTTCAAGGCCTCTAGATCTACCTAAGCCAGTGGTTCTCATCTGGGGCAATTTTTTCATCCCGCTCCCCCCGCCGCCATCCAGAGGTCCATTTGGTAGGGTCTGCAGGCAGTTTTTTCATTGTCATGACTTAGGAATGCTTCTGGCATTTAGTGAATAGAGGCCATGGATGCTGCTGAACACTCTGCAAAGCACAGGATAGCCTCTTGGTGCAATGAATGATTTGGTCTAAAATGTCAGTAAGGCCAAGGTTGAGAAGCCCTGCTCTAAGCTATGAAAAAGGATGATTTCCCCTTTTTAAAATCTCTTAATGGTTTCCCACTTTCACCTAAGACTTTTCCTCAGCCAAAAGGACATGATTGTTCCCCCTGGGGCATTAAGGGAAAAAAAAAAGGCTGAGATGCTTTGTGTCCAGGACATATTTATGCAGGTTCTCCCAAAACCACTCTCTGAGCACGGGGCACATGGAACTATACTTTGAAAAGTTATCCAGTGACTCTTAGACGTGATCAGATCGTAAACTCCTAGAGAAAGATAGGCAGCTGCTTCAAGATGTCAAGTGTTACAGCACACATGTCCAGAGTTTTTTGAATCAGAAATCCATTTCCTGAGCTCTAGAACTGTGGGAAGTACCACCAGTATGACACAGCCCAGAGCAACACAGTTTCACCCTATAGATGCTCTTGCCTTATGACTCATTTCTGCACCTGAGAATCATACCCAGTTCCGGCATGAGTGTGTTGGACTCTTCCCAACACTTCATCTTCCTAAACTGGGAAAGCCTAGATGATAGAGCAGCAAAAGCAGAGAACTCTTGGCGGCTAGAACCCGGGGTCCTGGGACTCAGACCTCCTCTTAGGTCATGCCAAGGTGACCTGTGTTCCAGGTGCTCACCAGGAGTGGTCAGAGGGGTCTGCTCAGATGCTCACATGCTTTCTTTGCTGCCCTCCTGGCCTCTTTACTTTCTACAGTGGAATTTTGAGATTATTTTTAAAAATTAACTTGTCAGTCATTTACATAACTATATAATGTGGGGGTAACACACTCACACCCCCATATGTGCATGTTTCATTCATCCTCCACCAAAATCCCTTGTTGATGTCCTTTTCCCTTCCTTCCCTTCATCCCTCCTGCCTGTTCCCTCTGGAAACCATTCTATTTTTCACAGAGTCTAAGAATTATTCCTGCTGTGTTTTGCCAGTTTGTTTTCTTTGATTATTTATATTCCACAAATGAATGAAACCATTCAGTAGCTGTCTTTGACTTTCTGGCTTACTTCGTTTAGCATAAGTACTTCAAGATCCATCCATTTTGTGCCAGAAGCACTAGTTCATCTTTTTAAATAGCTGAGTAGTATTCCATTGAATATGTATTGCACAATTGCTTTAGCCAGTCATCTGTCTATGGGCATTTGGATGGGTTCCCTGATTTGGCTGTTGTGAATAGTGCTGTTGTGAACACAGGGGTACCCAGAGCTTCTCATATTTGTGTTTACATATCCTTTAGGTAAGTGCATAGAAGTGGTATTGCTAGATCATGTGCTATTTCTGTTTTTTCCTTTTTAACCAATCCTTAGAAAGGGACCTTGGGAGAACTCCTTTGTCTTGAAACATATTTGAGAAGAGACAATAACAAAGGCATCACACCAACCTCATTCAGTGAAAAAAAGGCAGAGAATTCTTGGGAGTATAAATCAGAGTACATAAAACAAAGACTTCAGAGGATGTGACATAGATAACATTTGTGAAATCCGTATCTTTTCTACCTCCAAAGAGAGAGAGGTATTGAGAGATGAGATGGCCGTTGAATTGTTGGTAACTCATAGTCCTGCGCTTTGCTTGCCTGAACAGAGCAGAACCGGAAACTCAGAATGCCTCCCATCCCCTTTGCTTTGCTTCCTTTGATTCCTCTCAACCTGGATGTCCCTCTTATGTGTATGGTGGAATATGGGGCAACCTACATAAACAGAGCCAAATGCTCACCCTTTTTTGGGCACACACCGCAGCTTGCCCCTCCTGGGTGGAGGAATTTTATCAGTTTTCCTCTTGTCTGCAGCATGGGCTCTTGCCCCTCCTCATTACCTTTCCAGGGACTCTAGCCTGCCCCTCATCAAGATTTATATCGCCACATTCATTAGGTGATACAATACTGTCAACAGAATCAGCGGTGGCAGCAGCGGCCTCATTATCTCTGTGGTTAACCCCTGCTTCCCCAATGTTGGTCCCTGTCAGGGATTTTAAATTCAAATTAAATTTTAATGCAGCAGCTTTGATGTTCGAGTAGAACTATCTAGTCAGGAGGTGACTGGGAATGGAGTGTCTATTGTTACCTCTTTCTCTTATGAACTCCCAGCAAAATGTCCCCGGAAACCACTTTTTTTTTCTTCAAGAGTTGACAGCCGCGTTCTAATACTGTAACTTATTTCATTTTCTGGTTGGAATAATCAATTCAGGCACATAGATTCCAAAAGTATATACTTCATCCCAGATTGCCTAAAGACTGGAGTACTTGGGTCCAGATGCTCTACATGATCCTAGGGGGACAGATAAGAACTCCCAGCCTGTAAAATAATAAGAATCATCATAATTTATATATAGAGAGAAAATTAGTGACTCTCCGCATTTAAAAAAAAAGACTATCCTTTGCAGGGTCCTTATCTCCTTGGACAGGTATTGATGTTTCAGATAACAAAATCTCCTTGGTACAGGTATTGATGTTTCAGATATCAAAATCACATGTCATTTTAATATTTTTGTATGTTTACAAACTAAATTTATTCCAACCTACTGTGTCTGTGTACCAGTTGTCTGAAGAATAGCAGCTTCTCTCAGCACTCAGATGGGCTTGCTGTCCAGTCAGCACCTACTTCATCACTAAACACTTGGGCATTGAGACCTGGGTTTGTTCTCTGACACTGGCTAACCCAGAGACCTTGGGCCATTCCTTAACCTTTCTTAACCTCAGTTTCCAGATGTAAAAAATGGGTGCTCATCATTTCTGATTCACACAGCTGTTATAAAAGTCAGTGAGGTAATGTATATAAGCATTTGAATCGTGCATGGCCTGTGGTTGGTGCTCAACAGATACCGATTATCATTATAGTTGATATTATTGTTGGTAGTGTTTTCTCCAAGGCAAATCAATGCAAAGAATCTACGCACAACTGACATACAGAACATAATAAGAGTTCATCATGGGTGACTGACCAAGGGCATGGCATTCCATGATACATCTCTCTGAATAAGGGACAGAGAAATAGAGTAGGAAGCAACAAGGAAACCATTAACAGGAGTGGTGTTTCTGTGACTTTGTTAGACATTCTAATGCATGATTAATCTTGAACATGTTAGAGTAATTTTTTAATTGTGCTGCTCTGTATTATCTTCACATTAGAACAGTACTGTCTGTCCTCATCTATATTTTCATAGTAGTCTAGAAATGCTGTTTAGTGTTCAGTTCCCACTTGAGGGTATAGGAGATCCATTAAAGTTCTCTTATCCTTCCTTTGCAGACTCTATTTCCGCAGTCTTCATAATTCAGTTGTAACATTGCACTTATGCATTATTGTACAAGGTCTTGTCTTGTAGTGATGTTTTTAAATGAGAGAATTTGGACATTTTTATGCTTTTTCAGTTATGTCTCTTAAAATGAAATTTCATAAGCATTTAGCTGGTAATATGAACCAATTGACTGGTTTATTTCCAAACAGAATGTACAAAGGTCAGGATACTATGGTATGAAACACACACACAGAGAAGATGTCATGAAAGGGCTAAACTGTGGAAACCTCTCTGAGAATGATGCCTGAACTGTGGCAACATGTGCTATGAACTGAGCCGTAAGAGCCCATTCAGAGTCACAACAATGGCTAGGGTGCCATTCCTGCTGTTGGTGCACTGGAAAAGGACACGAGATTTGAAGAAAACTATTTTCTGCCACTGAATGAAGTCCAACCAGGGCTTTTGCCTCCCTCTGCCCTGCCTCCCTCTTGACTTTGCTTCTCCTCGCTCATGAAAACCCTTTGCCCTCTCAGTCCCTTGGCAAAACATGAAAGGGCTGCTGTCTTGTCATCCGGTCCCCCATCTAGTCCAGGCCCAGCCTCCTCGCTTGTTCTTAGAAATCCCACATCGGCCTCTTCCCAGCACCTCTGTCTGTGCCATTAACTGAAAAGCAAATGGATTTGCTGACATCATGAATGTTGTTACCTGGCTCTGGCAGTGGAAAATGGGCAGCCCTTGGAATGCTGCACATTGCGCCAATAGAATTTCAAGTCCTATGCACAAAAAGGTGGTGGAAATCCAGAAAAGGTAGTGAAACCCACTTGGTTCACCAGAATCATTCTCAGTTTAGCCTTCCTGTAGATACTTTCTCCAAACTTCTTTCTTTGGATGGCAGCCAGTGCCCAGACACATGCAAGTTTTGTTTTCTGTCAGTTCCCCAGGCATTCTTTAGCTTAATTGCTAAACATGAAAGAACGTGGACACAGGAAGAGAGAGGAGCAAAGGTTTTGTGCCTTCCCCCACCTGACTCAACCCCTGGACAGTACAGAGTTAGCCATCCTGGAAGAGATTGGCTGTGGTTGTTAAAGCAAATGTCTGTCCACAAAGGAAAATGACCAGGGTCCAAAGGTCAACCTCTTCCATGGCTAACATGGCTCTTCCTCCTGAATCCAAGCCTTCTGCCAGTCAGGATGCCCCTCCCCATATTCTGCTGTCTCTAAAATAAGTACACTTATCAGCCCCCCCCTTTCTAGTTTTAAGAATGCTTGCTGATATTTGTGAAAAACATTAAGCAGGAGCCGCATGTCAACGCTGGGAGAGAGGGGAAGCTCTGAGTCTCTGGAGAGAGGCCAAGAGGCTCTAAGTGTGATACCCATCACCTGAGGGATTTCACCATCTTCCAGGGTGTGGTTATCAACCTGACAGGCTAGGATAGAGATGCTACCCACATTGCGGGAACAGGCAGTGACAAACTCCCTTCAAAAAATGTGTGAAATAAAACAAGGGCAATTTACAGATTTACAGTTTAAAAAATATAATCCATTATAGTGAGTTTCTCAACACACCCAACACTTTTGTCACTAACACAAGGTTGCATGGGAACCCACATCATAATCAAAATACTTTCAAATGCAATGGGAAATAGCTGTTCCAGAGGCCAACATTTGCAGAGTTGCAATATATGGAGCATTGTTCTTTGAGGGATAGCTACTTAGAAAGACCAGGAACAATCCAAAGATCTTCTAGTGAACATTGAATCGAATCAAAGACAGATTTAGCAAATGTATTGCTATGGTCTTGCCAATGGGGTCAAATACTCAAAGTCCGTTGGCCAGCACTCATCAAATCTATATCCACATTGGCTTTGCTAGTAAGACTCCAACACTGCTCTAGCTCCATGAATGGTCTTTATTAGTCGTTGCCAGTGTTTGTCTCCATGAATCTTCCTGCTCTGTCATACTGTGGTTGCCAGTACTGCTTCTGATGAACATTCTCTTCTGGTATGTATCGTGGAACAAGCATGCCAACCTGTGTGCCAGTCTGTCTCTTTGGGATGACAGCCCACAAAGAGTTAACCTGCAAAACCCACATTTCTTTAATTCATTTTCCTCATCCCCAAATCCTTAGAGGATCTTCTCACTATTGCCTTCATGCACCAATAGCAGAAAATAGCATAGAGTAGAATGTAGTTAATTAAACGATGGGGCACCAAAATCTTAAAAACTGCTATTCAAAGTCATTCCTGGCTTTCATTTAAATTCATAATCCCCTTCCTATCCTATTGGTATTGAATTTGGTTTGGATGCAGATCTAGGGAATGGAGATTCTTCTTTTCAGCCTGTTTGTCAAACTTCTCACCAATTTTAACTCTTAATATTGCCCAAGAATATTGCTTCAAAGATCTAACCTTGCAATGACTTATTACCCCTACCTCTGACTCCTGTCTCTGCTCCTGTCTCCCCGCCCCAAACCTGTGTTCTTCCTCTCTGTAGGTTTGCCAATGACACACACATCCAGCTGGATTTTGAGGCTTATTCTACCTTCATACACAACTTGGTGTCTCTGTTCTATCGTAGTTAGAAGAGCCTCTCCCTGGAAACCGCATGCTGCAATTATAGACACTATCCCTGGATACCAGCTGTGTTGTCTTGGCTCCTTCTAATACTCTGTGGACTGCTGCATATACCTTTCAAAAGTCCAGGTCACCTATTGAACTTACTAAAATGTCCCTGCTTCCAGCAGGAGGAATACCTTCTATTTTCAACCCATTGCACAGGTAAAGATGTGGACGTGTCTTGGGATGGAATACATGCAGTCTCCCTGGTGACCCACCAAGCATCTGCCCCTTTCTTCTTTGTACCCCTCTGCACAAACACACACAAGCACGCAATAGATGGTGTCAAGAACCAGGCAGTTCCCCTTAGATACTTTGGGAAGACTTAGAAAAAGATATGGTCATAAACGAGGCTCTCTTTTTTAAATTACTACCCTACTCCCTCCAGACTTTATAAATATCTTGAGTTTTTATTTTAGCTGCCTTGAAGTGTCCTCTAGTAATCACAGCTAGGGTCAATACCCTTCCCTGCTTCCACTTATTTCTGTTGTTAATAACAAACTTCCTCCTCCTTCTAGGTTTACAAATGACAATGAGAAATGTCCATATTTGTTTTGCTTTTTTGTTTTTCTTCAGTTTCCTCCCTCCCCAAAAGAACTTACTTAGCACTGCATTACTCTCTGTAAGATAAGTACCATGTTGAACTTGAATGTGGGCCTTAAACAATATTTCACCACCTCCTTTCTGTCAGTACTTAGCAACTGCAGTACACGCCATGCCCTCTGCTTATCAGAGGAGGAGTTCAGAGGAGATAATCAGGACCTTTTCTGAAAATGTGAATTAAACATCAAAGAAAACTAAAATCAGTAAGCTTGGTAAATGACCAGCAGCCAAGAGTTCTTCCCAGAATGTGGGGGATGCTCAGAGCCAACTCCAGAGCCACCTTGATTCGACTTAAAGGGATTGTATAGAGCTCTCATGTGGCATGATACAAAGCATTCCAAATAGCTTGTTAACCTTTCTTAAAACAGCCACGATGGCTCTGATAGATACTGATTCCAGAACACACATAGTTAAAGGCACCTGCCTGTTCCTTGTGGGTCAACACACCTGCCCCCAACGTGCTCAGGGCTCTTAAGGGGTCTGTCTACTAAAGCAAAAGACAGAGGTGATGAGTAGATGCCATCCACATGCCAGGAATTCTAACTGGGATTGAGCAGATGCTCTCCTGAACAACTCCATATTGCGATGTCACTGATGTAAAAATTAGTGTTTTTCCTCTTCCTGCCAGAATGCAGGATTTTCATGATCCCTCACACATATCCCTAGAAGGCTGGGTTCTAATCTCATAACCAGCAAGGAGACAATAAACCTTCATTCAGGAGAAATTTCAACTCCTAGAAAACTCAGCCTTCTCTTGCTGGCAGCTGCCCAAACTCCTCTGCCCTGTGTGGGGGAGCCTGCTTCCATTGAAGGTGTATCTCTCGCACACAAGCTCAAGGTCTCTTACCTGCCCTGGGATGACCATCACGACCCAAGATTTCAGTTGGTTAACTGTGAAATCAGTGGAGAGCAGACAGGACAGAACCAAATATAGGCAGACATACACTGAGCCACCATGGGGTCAAGGATTTGGAACTTGGACCCCTGCAGGAGAATGGGATAACCCTCCAGGACCCTGGAGAGCAGCTGGGATTGGTTTAGTGAACCGCACCTTTGGCTGGGAGGTTTAGTTTATTCATTTGGTTCAGTATATTGTGGCAGCAGAGCTAGATCCATCTGATCTGCTGAAACACCTTCCTCTTGTCACATCTTCCCAACTCTCCCAGGTTGTAAGAGTCACTTGGCCCTGGTCAGAAGGTTCTCCCAGGCTCATTCCCACATGACATGATCTCTCTTCTTACTCTTCATGTTCTAGGTTTCCTATTTGCTCTTACAGCATGTTACTGGGTTTGCTGAATAGGATTCTATTCCACTAACTCTCCTCCCAAGCACACAACTAAGCCACAAGGCTGTCTGGAAACTTGGGAAAGAAGAGGCCACGAAACTCGTCACAGGGGAGAACTCTGCCCTCCAACCATTTGTTGCTCCTCCCTCCTCTACCTGCCCTGAAACCTGCGGAGCACAAGGGAGGAGGCCCTGCCCTGGAGCACTGGGTCAGATCCCTCTGAAAGCTGGGCCACCATTGTTGTGATATGACATGGCTGAAGAAACCCAGCCTCACCATTGGTCCCACTCTCTGAACCCAGATCTGCCTTGGCTTCTTTCTGAGCTTCGTTCCTATCAACCTCTGTTCCTTGTAGAAACCTTCATTGATAGTTGGATTTTACTTAGCACTGCTGAAGACTTTTCTCTAGGAACCAACTCTCAACTTAGGTTTCAGTTTTGAAATACTTGTGTCTGAAGTGAAATTCCTCGGTATTCTCAGTTCCTTGTATCCTTCAGCTTCCTGCCAACCACAGGGCCTTTGTACATACTCGTCCCTCTGCCTAGACTGCCTTTTCACCTGGTTCACACCAACTCATCTTTTCTATCTTTGCTTTACCGATTTCTTTAGACACGCCTTTTTTCCTCAGATGAGGTCCAGTCTCCTTTTCAGTTTTTCACAATGCTAATAAACTTTGTGAAATTTCCTTTTAATTTAGCCATGTGGATACTCTCTCCTTCACTAACCTGTGATCTTCATGAAGGCAAGCACAGAGTCTGTGCCCCTCTCTGACTCCCCTATGCCTCACATAGCACCTGGTATACAGTAGGCATGCAACCATATTTATTGAACCCTGTGACTTTCAGAAATAAGCTTATATTTTTGGTTCACAAATAAATGTGTGTGTCCATATGTGATTTATACTCTTACTAATCATGTAGCATCTACTTTATAATTTTCATGCTACAACTGACACTCAGAACCAATTTTTCCTCAACTCTCCTGAGCCCAAGAAGGGGCCTCATCCAAAGCATCCTAGATACTTTCACACCAAGGGCCTACGGACATTCCACCTGGCCAGGTATCTGCAGAGCCCTCTTTATCACACTCTTTTCTTGATCCCTGGCTTACGTCCGCATCATGACTTGCCTGCTAAGTTCTTTCACTGCTCCTGACTCTCCCCAAGATGGTGAGAGGCTGGTTGTCTCTTTAGCCCCAATTGACTGAACCAGCCATCTGGCTTTATTGGTAGCTATAGGTGTTTTGTGAAAGGACAGGTGTACTCCTAGGTGTGTTGCTGGAAGCCTGGGGATGGCATTTCCAGGGACAGAACCTGGCCAGCCAGCCCGCCTAGGACTTGAGCTGTGGATTGGTGTACCTCCTCTGAATCATGCCAAATCTTCATTTGTTTCATATCTTCCTCCTTAAGACAAGAATTTGGGGCGTATCAAATGGGGTGGGAAGTGGAATAGTTGATTCTTCCACCTAGAACACAAACAGCTGGGTTTCTCTGAAGCTGTTATGTTAAATCGCCCACTAACTTTCTCACCAAATGGTGGCGGAATTGCTGCTGAGGGACGCTCATACCTTCTCCTTCCCTTCACTGTCAAAGGCTGGAACAGGAACACACATACAACAGGGTTAGAGGAGCTTTGCATAACCAAGACCACATGCCTGGTTTTGCCCTTTGGTGGCATTCTGCCAGACACAGACATCTTCCTCTTCCTCAGCCATATGGCCCTTTAAATATTCCATCTCCAACAGGACCAACCGTGCTGGAAGCGCCTCTGCCACTTTATCATAAGCACCCTATGCAGCCCCCACCTTCTCTTCATCTACTGCCACCTGCCTTATGGAGAAGCAGGGTCGATTCAGTACTTTTGGGACTTGACATTAATGGATCTATTTTATGTAACACAGAGTCATTATTAACAGCATCCGAGATCATAAAAAAGGTATAACAAGAGACAAGGAGGGTTTTTTACCACCTTGAAGTTAATAGCAGTCAGACTGAAGAATAGAGAGGTCCTGGAGCTGCTCTCCGAATGGTGGCTTGTACCCCGCGTTGACATTTCTTCAGTTTCATCAAAAATTCTAAATAATCCATGTGAAAATGGAAGGTTATTTACTAAAGATATACACGCTGCATAGGCCTGTAATGCACTAAAGACATAATCTTGGCTCCGGAAGCTCCCTTTTGTGTATAGCTTCACCACACCTGTGAGCCTCAGATGAAGACCTAGACAGCTGCAGGGAAACTGAGTTAGTGGGGGACAAAGTATGAAGGCTAAAGAAATCTGTCTCTACTGCAGATAGCAGCCGGAGCTGCCTCTGGAGCCCATCTGGCCCAGCTTTAAATGGGGCCAAGTCACAGACCTCCAGCCCATGCCACTGTGCTTTTTCAAGCTGGCTCCTGCTTTCTGTAGATGACAAAAAGCATCTTCAGCTCTCAGTGAAGGAGCAGGTCTATGGACTCTTCCCTGTTTTGTCACTCGAGAGCTGGCATCGGTATGTAAGCTCATTTGTCCTCCCCACTGCAATAGCAGGGAGGGAAATAACACAGCTCGGGAGAGATGCTGAGTCTGCTTCTCACTCAGGGTGGCAGCCCTGGGTTCCTCTGGCCGGATTTGTATTTAGGAAAAGATCCTAGACCAACACTTTCAAGGCTCCTCTTCTGCTTCCTTCCAGCCTCTCTGCCCAGTCCACACTTGCTCTGTACCCCCTCTCCCTCCATGGGCTGCAGGCAGGAGATGCTGGCAACCTGACTGATAAAGAGCCAGACCCCATCCTTCTCCTTGACTCCCACTGAGATTGAGTGGCTCAGAGCAAATGTGCACAGTCAGAGCATTAATGGGGGCGTGGGCGTTACATCTCTTCTGGCCCAGATGCCCAGTGAAACATCTCAGTCCTGTGCGTGCAAGGCTACACCGGAGGAGCAGCCTGCCTCCCCAGAGTGAGGCTCTCTGTGAATGTGGATGTTTGTTTTCATGGGGTCAAAAAAGTCTTGTGCTGGCTCACACCCACACATTCGTACAGTCCCTTACATGCTCACACCTACACATCCACATAGAGCCCCCCACACATACACCCACACTCATATCCACATACAGCCACACACACTCACAGACTCATCCCCACACACTCACAGCCCCGCATACACTCAGCAGCACCCCCCACACACATCCACAAAATTTTTCACATCCACATGTATCCACATAAAACCCTACACTCATATCCCATACCTACACACACACACACACACACACACCCGACACAGTCACACATCTATGTCTTTTATCGCCCCTCTCCAGACCATCACACCCCCACAACCACATATATAAACACCCTCTCTCATGGACTTATCGAGGTAATCAAGGCTTGGACCCTCCCTCCTATACACTAGTCCCACAATTTGATTTTATATTCAACTTTGCCCTCAGAGGTACAGCTTGGTAAATTTGAAGAAAATACTTCACAGGGGTTCACAGAACCATTTCCCTGATTTGTGGCCACCCACGCTGTAGAGTTCTGAATTGCTTCTTTTCGTGAGGTTCCTTTCTCCTGATGGTTTTCGTGCAGCTTTGAAATCAGGATTATTCCTAACATAGCATTCCTCTGGGACTATTGTTCCATTACTGTTTTTATTATTTATTTGTATGGGTGTGACATTCAGAGGATGGTGGAGGAGGAGGAGTGTGTGTGTGTGAGAGAGAGAGAGAGAGAGAGAGAGAGAGAGAAGAAGGGGGGAGAGAGAGAGAGAGAGAGGGAGGGAGGGAGGGAGAAATAAACAGAGAGACAGAGACAGAGACAGAGAGACAGAGAGGGGGAGAAAGTGAGACCACAAAACTGCAAAGAAAGAACTAACTGGCTTGGTCTAGGGCATCTGTATAGTGGCCCCTTCCAGAACAGTGTTTGTGTGACAGACTGTCTCAGATCCATGGAGGCAGAGGCAGCTTTTCCGGCAATATTATGAATTCCAAAACGTATAATAAATAGAAATTTTACAAAAGCAATATGTGTTTTAAAATATAATATATGCAAACAGTCTTATAAATCACTAGGCTTCATACCAGTCAGCCGAAGAGGCTTCTGGGCAAATGGTGTTGTGCGTGTGCGTGTGTTTTTAATAATGTAAAAATATGTGTAATATGTTTGAAAAACAACAGCCAAAAACGCCTTCTACCTGCCAACTTTAGAATACTTATTTCCCAGGAGCTTGTGGTATCCTAGCTTCTCAGGGAAATATAAGGGGGCTTAAATGAACAGTATAAATATGAATAAGGTGGGAAAGCTCCTCCCACCTCAGGATATATTTCCCTGATGGACTTGACCAGCCCAGGCTTCATATGTCAGAAAATATGCATTTTATGGCCTTCATGCAAAGGTTTCTGTAATATTATTACGAGACAGTCACAGACAGCGAGAGAAAAGAGAGTTCCCCCTTTCTGACATACCCCATGGAGCCTTATGCCGTCATGGTGTGTTAAGGACTAAATGTCAGCCCAGACTGTGAATTCTGTGCCCTTTGTTAGCTAGAGACACCCTTTGGGTTTTTTTCAGGTCTCTTTTTTTGTATTTAATGTTCTAATGGTGCTCTCCTGGGGTCAGTAGTGATGGGCACGATGGGATTTCTGGCTCTCACAGTTACCCTCTACTGGACTCCTTATTCTGTTCAAGCAGCTGTGTAGGTCTCACCTCCTTGTGAGTACTGCCTCACAGGGCATCAATGCCCTAACCCTAATCCAGGGGTGACCTTCATATGCCTCCCTCTCCCTCTGTCTCTTCCCACCCAACCACAACTGGCAAAAAAGACAAGGATTTCCCAAGTGTTGCAGCCAAAATGAAATGAAACAACTATTCAGATGAGGTAAATATATATTTATAAAGAATTCAATTTCACAGTGCATACTGGGCAAAAAAGTATGTTCACATATATTTAAATAAAGGATGTTCTTTCCGGTGTTTATAATACTGGAAGAACAGAAGCAAAATGAGAGATTCTGTAAATAAATGACTGTACATAGGCACAATGGAATATTATGCAACCATTACAAAAAGAATAATTAGAGTTTTGGTGGGGGGAGGAGTTTCATAATATATAAGTAAATGCAAAAATCAGGTTGTAAAACTCATCAATATAAGAGTATTCTGTATTGTTACATGTTATTGCCATTATGTGTTACTTATTGAAGACTGTAAATTAAATGCTAGAAATTCATTATGAACCCATTTTAATGTATTCACAGATATAATACATTTAATACATATTAGTTTTCAGTATAGATTTATGTTTACAGGAATGTGTTTGGAAGATTGTACCTCAAAGGGTTGACATTGTTTCTCTCCAGAAAGGGAATTTGAAATCATTTTTGCATTCTTCTCTGCTGATCTGCATTTGTTTCTGTAATGAATACAATCTGTTTTATAATAAGAATTTTTAAACTATTTTTGTAGCCTAGGGGAAAAAAAACAGTGGTTAAACATCTGAAACCTACCACATGTAATCAGGCAGTAGATGAAGTACTAAGTTGGCAGGTGCCAGTGCTTTAGGGAACTTTCATTGGTAGATTACACGTGTTCTCTTATCCTCTGGGCCCCCTGTTATTTGGTAGTCACCCCAGTACATCTGGAGAGCTGAAGCCAGTATCAGATGCTAAGACTTCAGAAAGTGATGCAGATGATCCTTCTTTCACCTTGTACTTGAAATCCTTGTGAGTCGGAATGGAGCTCAGCAATGTGCAGAATCCCTCACAGCTCTTTTTCATCATCTACTTTTGGTCTCTACTCACCCACCAAGGAACTTTATACCTCATGTCATAAAATTGGTAGAATGCCCTCGAAGAATCAGTGCTAAAGAAAGGATGAAAATAATGTTGATAAAGACTTGCCCTAGACCAGATCTGCAGTTTTATTGGAACAAAGCAATGCTTACTCATTTACATATTGTCAGCGGTTTCGCTGAGCTACAACAGCAAAGTTGACTAGATGAGACAGATGCCATATGGCCCACAAAGCCACACATATTTTCTATCTGGTCCTTAACAGAGAAAACGTAACTTCATGTTTCATTATGTATGTGTTACTTTTGTCTGACTTTTTAAAAAAGATTTATTTATTTATGCATACAGGCTGCGGTGTAGCCCAGAGGTGTGTGTGGGGTAGGGGGTGGTGGTAGGATTCACCAGAGACAGAGTGGAGAGCAGAACATACAGATTGACTGAAATACACTGCTGAGGGGAGCAGCAGGCGAGACAAGAGAGGTCTGCTGTTCCATGTGGGAAGCTCCCTGGCTGTGTATCAAACTTGTGCTTCTCTGGCTCTAGATAAGCTTCATAATGCTGCAACTTAATCCATTGCGCTGCCAGTGAGGCCCTTGTCTGACTTCTCTGTCTGAGATGTAATACCTGTTAGGGCAGGGAACTTGGTTTTTCCCAGTCGTTCTCTCCCAAGCATCTAGAGCCTAGTACATAGTAAATACTTAATGAATCAACAATGAATGAATGAAACAGAGCATAAAATGACAAATGAAGGACTTAGCTGGAGGAAAACATAAGCTGAGTAAAAGAAGATAAACCTATGCAATTGTATCATGTTGTTAAAAATGTAAGAAAAACAGGGCCTTCCTGGTGGCACAGCAGTTGAGCGCTGTGCTGTGGAGCTGTCAGCAGCAGTGACAGGAGCTTGACACCCAGTGGGGGAGGTTCCCACATGGCTTGGCAGACCTCTCCTGCCTTGCCCGCTGCTCCCCTCAGCAGTGTGTTTCCATCGATCTGCCTGTTCTGCTCCCTACTCTGTCTCTGGTGAACCCTCTCACTGCCCCATACCTCTAGTCTATACCCTGACTTGTATGCATAAATAAATAAATCTTTTACAATTTTTTTTTAAAAATGTAAGAAAAACATTTGAGATGATTGGATCAAGAAGACGTGGTACATATACACAATGGAATACTATTCAGCATTCAAAGAAGATAAACACATGCAATTTGCAGCAGCATGGATGGAGTTAGAGGGGATCATACTCAGTGAAATAAGCCAGAAAGAAAGAGAAAAATATCAAATGGTTTCACTTATAACAGGACTATAAGGAAACCAAAACCAAATAGGAGAGAGACACTCACTGGGGTGGGGGGGGGGTAGGAAAAGGGCACAAAATGGAATAGAAAAGAACACAAGGGACCTTGGAGATGGATCACGGGTGAATTGGTACTGGGCTACCCAACGGGAATACAAAATGTAGAAGACATAAATAACAATAAAAATATATATTGAAAGAAAAAGAAAAACATCTATTTGAAAGGAGATTAAAGATCACAAGACAATGAGATAAAAATGGAGACTGCAAAGTTAAAGCAGTTGAGAGCAAACCGCTACTGTAGAACTCAGATAAATTTGGGTAGCAAAGAAAAAAAATAAAATTCTAATACAAAGAAGAACCTTAAATTAATCTGGACAGTACAGAGGGAATAAAAGGTAAAGAGGAAAAAAGTAATCAATGTGGAAGACAATCCGAAAGTGATCCAACATAAGAACAATTGATGTTTCTGAAGTAGAGAACCTACAAACTGAATTTTTTCAAAAATAGAGTTGCCTAAATAATTCCCTGAAGTGAAGAAATAACAGCATTGTAGATGAAGATAAGTTAATTACATACTATTAAAGAATATTCTAACCCTGAGCTATATTCTGGTTAAAGTTTTTAACTTGGATTAAACATAGGGGTGCATGTATCCTTTTGGATTAATGTTTTTGTGTCCTTTGGGTACATTCCCAGAATTGATATTACTGGATCGTATGGAAGTTCCATGTTTAGGTGTTTGAGGAACCACCATACAGCTTTCCACAGTGGTTGGACCAGTTTGCATTCCCACCAGCAGTGTAAGAGAGTTCCTTTTTCTCCACATCCTCACCAACATTTGTTGTTGCCTGTTTTTTTAATGTGTGCCATTCTCACTGGCGTGAGGTGGTATATCATTGTGGTTTTGATTTGCATTTCCCTGATTATAAGTGATGTTGAACTTTTTTTCATCTATCTGTTTGCCGTTTGCATCTCCTCTTTGGACAAGTGTATTTTTAGCAATTCTGCCCATTTTTTGACTGGATTGTTGGCCTTGTTTTTGTTGAGTCGTGTGAGCTCTTTGTGGAATTTTGTGATCAGTCCCTTATTGGTTGTATTGTGTGCAAAAATTTTCTCCCTATGTTTACAATAGCTAACATATGGAATCAACCCAGATGCCCAAAAACAGATGATTGGATCAAGAAGATGTGGTACATATACACAATGGAATACTATTCAGCATTCAAAAAAGATAAACACATGCAATTTGCAGCAACATGGGTGGTGCTAGAAGGAATCATGCTCAGCGAAATAAGCCAGAAAGAAAGAGAAAAATATCAAATGATTTCACTTATAACAGGAATATAGGGGAACCAAATAAGAGAGAGACATACAGCAAGGGAGGGGGAGGATAAGGGCTCAAAATGGGGGAGAAAAGAGCACAAGGGAATATGGTGATGGTTCACGGGTGAATTGTTGGTGGGTAACCTACGGGAAATACACAATAATGTAGAAGATATAAATAGCAATAAAAAAATAAGTCATTAGTGAACACTAAATGGCCCCAAACACCAACAACAGCAACAACAAATTTGAACTTGGAAAAAAAGAAAATGCTTTAATGTTTTCTAAAATCTAACATATAGTCACCAGCAAAAGGGATGGAGTTCATGTACTCAGCCCTGGGGGAAAATGTGTGAATCCAGCATGGGAAAAATGTGCAAAGAAAAAGTTTATCTTAAGCTTACAAGCAAAGAACTAGAAAAAGCAAAAGACATACAATCTATGGACTTCAGATATTTTCTTTAGAATTGCAATTAGGGGACACGCCCCCCAAAACATGGCAGCAAACAGACGCTAGGATCCGTCTCTCCCACAAAAAATTGATTTATGGAGAAAAATATCCCTAACTTTGAGAGCTGACTTGAAGAGAACCAGATACCCTACACAACACAATCAACCCCGGGGGTGCTTTAGACTTAAAAATAAACCGAAGAGTCGGAGTAAAGAGAAGAGAAAAGAAATCGGACCCCCCACAGAGGAACAGCTGCAAGGAGAGGTGGGTGAACCGGCTTCCCCTGAGGTCCACTGAATACAAGACACGCCACGAGAAACACAAAAATTCAACAAAGAAAAATAAGAAAATCCAGAAGATACCCAGCCACAGCCAAGGCAACTCAGACACTAGGGAACCACAAACACTCCTGAGCAAGTAAAACCAGGAGTCATGCCCGCCAGCACCAGCGGAAAGCTACGAACGGAGCAAAGCAGAAAACCAACAACGGGAAAGAAAAAAGTCACAAATGACCCTCAAAACAATACACCACAAAAAGAAAATCCCTCTCCAGAACCCATTAATATGGAAATAGAAGATTACATACACCTAACAGATAAAGACTTCAAAATAGCCATCACAAAAAAATTGATAGAATTAAATGAAAAGAACAAAGAACTGAGGAACGAGAATGAATCCATGAAAAAGGAAACAAAAATTGACATACAGGAAGCCAGACAATCTCCATGTTATTACAACAAAAGAAAAAAAACAGCAAAACATATGATAGTAAAACTATCGAGAATTCAAGACAAGGAAAATATATTGAAAATGATGAGGGCAAAGAAACAAATAACCTATAAAGGAAAGCCAATCAGGCTGACATCAGATTTCTCTGAAGAAGCACTACAGAAAAGAAGAGATTGGAGGGACATATATAACACACTACATGCCAACAAATGTCAACCAAGAATACCCTGCAAAGCTCTCATTCCTCTATGAAGAAAAAATACGGACCGTCTCCGACAAACAGACACTACAGAAATTCATCACTACCAAACCCCTACTCCAAAGAAATACTAGAAGAAGTCATGAAGACAAAAACCAACAGAAGAAAGACCGGGAAATGCATAATAAGGTAAGAATTAGAACCACAAAAGGGTAAACAAACAAACAAAAAATATGGATGACAGTATATCAATATTAACTCTAAATGTAAATGGACTAAACACACCAATTAAAAGACACATCATAGCAGGATGGATCAAAAAACAGAACCCAACCTTCTGCTGTCTACAAGAAACACATTTAATTGTGAAAGATACAACAGAGATTAATAGTTAAAGGATGGAAAACAATCCTACAAGCAAATGGACCAAGAAAGAAGGCAGGAACAGCTATACTTATAACAGATAAAATAGACTTCAAGCTTAAGAAGGTAAAAAGAGACAAAGCTGGGCACTACATCATGATAAAGGGGACAATAAAACCGGAGGATATAACAATCATCAACATATACTCCCCAAATGAAGGAGCACCAAAATATATCAGACAATTATTATCATCCCTGAAAACAGACATTAAAGAAAATACATACATAGTAGGAGACTTCAACACCCCACTTTGTCTATTGGACAGATCAAGAAGACAAAAATTAACCAAGGACATTAAAGCTCTAAATAAGGACCTAGACCACGTGGGATTAACAGATATCTATCAATCACTTCACCCCCCAAAAATTGAATACACATTTTTCTCAAGTGCACACGGAACATACTCCAGGCCACATATTAGGCCACAAAACAAACTTCAACAGATATATTAAGATCAAAATCATACCAGCCTTCTTCTCCGATCACAAAGGAGTCAAACTAAATAAACAATAAAAAGAAAAAAAGAAACCCTTTCACCTCATGGAGACTGAAGCCCACATTATTGGAAGACCAAAGGATCAACGAAGAGATCAAAGAAGAAATTAAAAAAATATATAGAAATGAATGACAATGAAGACACAACCTTCCAGAACATTTGGGACACGGCAAGAGCAGTAATAAGAGGAAAATATATAGCATTACAAGCTCACATCAAGAAACAAGAAACAACTCAAAGAAACAATCTAATCTCACATCTCAAAGAACTAGAAAATGAACAACAAAAAACCCAAAAGCCCTCTTAAGAAAGGAAATAATAAAAATCAAAGCAGAAATAAATGAAATGGAAATAAAACAATCCAGAAGATCAACGAAACCAAAAGCTGGTTCTTTGAAAAAATAAACAAAATAGACAAACCCCTAGCCAGGCTTACAAAGGAAAAACGGGAGAAAACACAAATAGGATCATAAATGAAAGAGGAGAAATCACAACGGACACAGCAAAAATCAAAAGAATAATCAGAGATTACTATGAATAGCTATACGGAAACAATTTCAACAACCTAGAGGAAATGGACAAATTCCTGGAACTATACAATCACCCAAAACTAGATAAAGAAGATACAGAACACCTAAACAGACCAATCACAAGCAGTGAAATTGAAACAGTCATCAAAAACCTCCCCCAAAACAAAAGCCCACGACCAGTTTCACAAACGAATTCTACCAAACATTCAAAAACGAAATAGTCCCTATATTACACAAACTCTTTAAAAAAATCGAGGAGTACTACCAAACACATTCTATGAAGCAAACATTAATACCAAAACCAGACAAAGAAAACACAAAAAAAGAAAACTACAGACCAATCTCTTTAATGAACTCTGATGCAAAAATATTTAACAAAATCTTAGCCAGCAGGATCCAACAATGCATCCAAAAGATAATACACCACGACCAAGTGGGATTTATCCCAGGGACACAAGAATGGTTCAACATCCAAAAATCAATATAATCCAACACATCAACAAAAAGAAAAACAAAGACCATATGATCATATCAATAGATGCTGAGAAAGCATTTGACAAAGTGCAACATCCATTTATGATAAAAGCCCTTGAAATCCTTGGGATAGAAGGAACATACCTCAACCTAATAAAAGCCATATACGACAAACCCACAGCCAACATTATCCTCAACGGTGAGAAGCTGAAGGCCTTTCCCCTAAGATCAGGCACAAGGCAAGGATGTCCACTCTCACCGTTGCTTTTCAATATAATACTGGAAGTCCTAGCCAGAGCAGTAAGACAAGAGAAAGACATCCACGGAATCCAAATAGGAAAAGAAGAAATTAAACTGTCTCTGTTTGCAGACGATATTATCATATATATACAAAACCCTAAAAATTCCATAGAAAAACTACTCAATGGCCTCCCTGGCGGCGCAGTGATTGAGCCGCTGCACTGTGGAGCTGTCGGCAGCGCGCGATGCAAGTTCGACGCCCAGCTGGGGAGAATCCCACATGGTGCAACAGACCTCTCCTGCCTCGCCCGCTGCTCCCCTCAGCATTGTATTTCTGATCTGCCTGTTCTGCTGCCCGCTTTGTCTCTGGTGAACCCTCTCACCGCCCCATGCTTCTGGCCTGTACCCCAGCTTGTATATATAAATAAATAAATCTTTAAAAAGAAAACTACTCAAAATTATAGACCAGTTCAGTAAAGTAGCAGGATATAAAATCAGTGCACAAAAATCAGTAGCCTTCCTATATGCAAACACCCCATCTGAAGAAGAAGAAATTAAGAAATCCATCCCCTTCAAAATCGAAACCAAAAAAATCAAGTATCTGGGAATAAATCTAACAAAAGTCGTAAAAGACTTATACAATGAAAACTGTAAAACACTGTTGAAAGAAATACAAGAAGACACAAGGAAATGGAAAGACATCCCCTGCTCATGGATTGGAAGGATTAACATTATCAAAATGGCAATCCTCCCAAAAGCAGATTCAATGCTATTCCAATAAAAATCTCAATGACATTCTTCAAAGAAATAGATCAAATACTGATGAAAGTAATATGGAACCACAAAAAGCCCCTATATCTAAAGCCCTCCTAACTAAAAAGAAAGAAAATGGAGGAATTTCACTCCCTGATTTCAAACTATACTACAAAGCCATAATAACTAAAATGGCATGGTACTGGAACAAAAACAGACACAAAGACCAATGGAACAAAATAGAATACCCAGAATTAAAGCCGCATATCTATGAACAACTGATCTTTGACAAAGAAGCAAAGAAAATGCAGTGGAACAAGGACAGTTTATTCAATAAATGGTGCTGGGAAAACTGGACAGCCACATGCAAAAAAATGAAGCTAGACTACTACCTCACACCCTGCACAAAAGTCAACTCAAAATGGATAAAAGACCTGGATGTAAGACCTGAAACCATAAAATGTATAGAAGAAAATGTAAGCAAAACTCAACACAATATACATCTCAGCAAAATCTTTAATGACACATCCCCCCAAAGCGAAGGAAGTGAAGGACAAGATAAACAGGTGGGATTACATCAAAATAAAAAGCTTCTGTACAGCAAAAGAGACATTAACCAAAACTAACAGACACCCTACCAACTGGGAAAAGATCTTTGCACACAATACATGTGATAAAGGACTGATAACAAAAATTTACAAGGAACTCACACAACTCAATAAAAACAAAGGTAACAATCCAGTCAGAAAATGGGCAGACGAGCTCAAAAGGCACTTCTCCAAAGAAGAAAAGCAAATGGCCAACAGATACATGAGAAAATGCTCAACATCACTTATAATCAAGGATGCAAATCAAAACCACTGAGATACCACCTCACACCTGTGAGGATGGCACACATTAAAAATACAGGCAACAACAAATGCTGGAAAGGATGTGGAGAAAAAGGAACTCTTCTACACTGCTGGTGGGGTTGTGAACTGGTCCAGCCACTATGGAAAGCTGTATGGCGATTCCTCAAACTGCTCAACATGGAGCTTCCATACGATCCAGCAATACCACTTTTGGGAATTTACCCAAAAGACACAAAAACACTAATCCGAAAGGATACATGCACCTGTATGTTCATTGCGGCACTGTTCACAACAGCAAAGGTATGGAAGCAACCCAGATGTCCAAAAATAGATGACTGGATCAAGAAGATGTGGTACATATACACAATGGAATACTATTCAGCATTCAAAGAAGATAAACACATGCAATTTGCAGCGACATGGATGGAATTAGAGAGGATCATACTCAGTGAAACAAGCCAGAAAGAAAGAGAAAAATATCGAATGGTTTCACTTACAGCAGGACTATAGGGAAACCAAATAGGAGAGACACACTTGGGTGGGTGGGGGGAGGGGAAGGATAAGGGCACAAAATGGAGTAGAAAGAACACAAGGGACCACAGATACGGATCACGGGTGAATTGGTGGTGGGTTACTCAAGGGGAATACAAAATGTAAAAGATAAAAATAACAATAAAAATATATATTTAAGAAAAGAATTGCAATTAGGTTATTTCATGGTAAGTATATTTTGGCATTGCTGTTGAATTTTTTTAGGTGTCATGTTGATAATCCAGTGAGCTCTCATTTGCTTGTCTCTAAAGTTGACTTCTCCAAGGCTGACCCCAGGTACACTCTATCTTCCTGATATGCCACTATTATAATCTCTGATTAGTGTGTCCCACAAGAATTTCTAACATGCATAGTTGTTATTCAGCATGTCGCAGGAGCATCTTAGATGCTTTTAATTTGTTGTAATATCTAATGTGTGGAGCTGGTGATGGTGTCTTCAGATCAGTTGCAGGGCTCTGTTCTGAGAGGAGCAGGGTTAATATTTCACCAACTTTCTCAGACTGCAGTTAAAGATTGTCAAGCCAAGAGCTTGTTTTGATTGAGAGATGACTTCCAATGACTGCCAAGCTTCTAACTACAAGGAATATGCCCTTGTTGAGAATATCCAAAAGCCTCATTAATAAAAAGGTATTTCTGCCTTTTCTGTGCTCTATACAACCATGAGAGGGGAGCAAAAAAAAAAAAAAAAAAAAAAAGGAATCCCTCACTACTGATACCTGAGAAAGTTCAGTGACAGTTTCCATTGGGTTCTTCATTGCCTTTGTCTTAAATTATATTCTCAGTACAGAAGACAAAGTTTCATTGCATCTGCTCTTCTTTTTCTTCCTTGTGACTGCACCATAATACATCACTTTCAAACCACTAATATGTGATAGACTATAAATACATTGTGTACTGCTGACTCCAGGTACAATAAAATACCCACTAGGCTTATTTATGGCAGATGTATGCATCTTTTTGATGTCTGGTAACAAGAACAAGATTACTCTCTGGGACTCAGTTGCTTGAAAACTCCTTGAAGGGAAAAACCAATACCTTTGACCACTTCATTGGGGTCACAATTTCTTTCCTAGTTTTAAAATTGTGCAAAAATTAATCAACTCTAAAAGGGTAAGCAGGAATCCTGTAAAATAACCATCTGTAAAATATCATCTTTAGTTGTAAGATTTTATGAATGGGATGCAGATATAAGGTGGTTAAGACTGCAGATGAAGTTGCATTATAATCAACAGAGAACTGAGGGATGGCTCCCTACTTAGTAGTAGAGAAAAATATGAGAGGTGAAAATTCTTGGAAGCTGTCTTCCAAGCCCTGAGCCAGCAATCACAGTGTTCTTCCTTCATCACTATGTAGATGTTGCCAAAACAAGCATAATAGGATTGACTCTCTATTTTCACTATATGAGACTTTACTTATAATAATGATGAAGTTGCTTAAAAAGAGATTTCCAAAAACAACAATAATTAACATTTTAACTGAGTAGTATATTAAGATGCATATTATTATCATTCAGTTTGAGAATCTTTGGGTTTAAATGATCACTAATAAAATGATCATTGGGAAAACACCCAAGAATGTGTCCTTTTGGACACAGAA
Organism: Scalopus aquaticus; assembly: GCA_004024925.1. NCBI lineage: Eukaryota > Metazoa > Chordata > Mammalia > Eulipotyphla > Talpidae > Scalopus > Scalopus aquaticus. The sequence continues at coordinate 23,708 of PVIJ01018512.1, forward strand.
ATTGAACTACACATTTCTTTATCCTGTTAGCAAGGAAGATGAATTTAAACTCGAGTGACTTAGAAATTCTTTCCCCAGTAAAACCCCAACAGCTTTTATTAGATATGTTGTTGTCCAAAACAGAAATACTCCTATTTAACAACAAATTGAACAAAGTTATGAAAATTTGATTCACCCAGCAGTTTTTGGAGTTATTTTCCTCTATTAGTGGACCTGAAGAAAACCATTATCCAAATTTGGGTTTTAGTGAAGAATCCATGTGCCCAGTAAGAAAGACAGATAGGATGCCACCAAGAGCTAAAAGTCATGGATAGTGACCTTGCTCTGGGACTCTACCCTTGAGGATGATTTGTCTTCTTAGGCAAGGATGTTATTAAGTAAATCAGGGATGACTTTCAGTTCATTCTAAAAATTAAATATTTTCATTAGATAGAAAATAAGGACCTCAGTATGCAATTTGTCAGCCCTGAGTTTGTTATAATTAAAATACTAAAATTGTGCCCACACTGCTTCCTAAGTCAACTTAGGAAATTTGTAATGCCATTCTGAGAAAAAAGGTGTGAGGCATAATCATCTACTAAAGGATTGCATCAGTATATTTAATAAAAACTGTTCAGGACAGTGGAAATATGTATTGTATGATTCCTGCAATTTCTCAGTTTCTGTAGAATCCTTCCTTTAAGAAACTCGAATGTATTATACATGTTTGACCTATTCTACTCATCAGAAATTCCTTCAAAACCTTGGAAGATGGAAAGGAAAATGACAGAAACTAGTCCTGAGGACTTCTCCATTTCTGAAATAGCCTTGATAGTCCATATGATGAACTGCTTGTGCCATCCCCAAAACATGCTTTCCCCTCATGTAAACAAAGGTTTCCTTCCTGGAAAAAAAATTGGAATTTGTCATAAATGTTTCCCTTATGTGAGTATCATAGCATTGTCTACTTAAAAAAAAATAAGGAAACAAACACAAGAGAAATATAATGGATTACTTTACATGAATGAACCTAAGAAAGAAATTAAAGAGGAATATAACTTACTTACATTTTACTCATTTCAACATATGTACCTCTGTACCAAATTAGTAATAACCCCATATATATATATATATATATATATATATATATATATATATATATATATATATATATATATATATATATATATATATATATATATATATATATATATATATATATATATATATATATAAAGCCATTGAACAGTAGCTACAGTTCCAAATTTCTGGTTTCCTCAATCAAAGAGTATGACCACCTAAATCAGAGGATACTTATTACATAATCATCTCCATTTTTATTTATTTTTAATATATATTTTTATTGTTATTTATGTCTTTTACATTTTGTATTCCCCTTGGGTAACCCACCACCAATTCACCCGTGATCCATATCTGTGGTCCCTTGTGTTCTTTTCTACTCCATTCTGTGCCCTTATCCTCCCCCTCCTCCCACCCCCCCAAGTGTGTCTCTCCTATTTGGTTTCCCTATAGTCCTGTTGTAAGTGAAACCATTTGATATTTTTCTCTTTCTTTCTGGCTTGTTTCGCTGAGTATGATCCCCTCTAATTCCATCCATGTCGCTGCAAATTGCATGTGTTTATCTTCTTTGAATGCTGAATAGTATTCCATTGTGTATATGTACCACATCTTCTTGATCCAGTCATCTATTTTTGGACATCTGGGTTGCTTCCATACCTTTGCTGTTGTGAACAGTGCCACAATGAACATAAAGGTGCATGTATCCTTTAGGATTAGTGTTTTTGTGTCTTTTGGGTAAATTCCCAAAAGTGGTATTGCTGGATCGTATGGAAGCTCCATGTTGAGCAGTTTGAGGAATCGCCATACAGCCTTCCATAGTGGTTGGACCAGTTCACATCCCCACCAGCAGTGTAGAAGAGTTCCTTTTTCTCCACATCCTTTCCAGCATTTGTTGTTGCCTGTATTTTTAATGTGTGCCATCCTCACAGGTGTGAGGTGGTATCTCATAGTGGTTTTGATTTGCATCCTTGATTATAAGTGATGTTGAGCATTTTTTCATGTATCTGTTGGCCATTTGCTTTTCTTCTTTGGAGAAGTGCCTTTTGAGCTCTTCTGCCCATTTTTTGACTGGGTTATTGGCTTTGTTTTTGTTGAGTTGTGTGAGTTCCTTGTAAATTTTTGTTATCAGTCCTTTATCACATGTATGGTGTGCAAAAATCTTTTCCCACTTGGTGGGGTGTCTGTTAGTTTTGGTTAATGTCTCTTTTGCTGTACAGAAGCTTTTTATTTTGATCTAATCCCATCTGTTTATCTTGTCTTTCATTTCCTTCGCTTTGAGGGATGTGTCTTTCAAGATTTTGCTGAGATGTATGTCGTGTAGAGTTTTGCCTATATTTTCTTCTATACATTTTATGGTTTCAGGTCTTACATCCAGGTCTTTTATCCATTTTGAGTTGACTTTTGTGCAGGGTGTGAGGTAGTAGTCTAGCTTCA
>PVIJ01018513.1:0-26166 GCA_004024925.1 Scalopus aquaticus
GAGGGGGGGAGGAAGGAGCCAGAGGGAGGGAAGGGAAAGGGCACAAAATGGAATAGAAAAGAACACAAGGGACCATGGAGATGGATCACGGGTGAATTGGTGGTGGGCTATCCTAGGGGAATGCAAAATGTAAAAGACATAAATAACAATAAAAATATATATTAAAAAAAAAAAAAAAAGAGATTGGATTCAAGGCCCAGCCATGCTCCTGGAAGCTCAGTGATGAGGAGGTGTCAAGGTCCACCCCCAGCAGGAGGGGTGGGGTGCTGCTGACCCCCGGCTGGTGTGAAAAGGTCTGGCTTACATAGGGCCCAGCACACACCTAGGGGACTCCGTCTGTGGGAGAATGAGAAGCCTCCAGCAGCTTGGCTTCCTCCCAGTCTGACAGAAAGGTGTGTAACATTTTCCGGAAACACCTCACCCTGGGCGTGAAAGCCGGGACCCAGCCTCCTCTGGAAAGGCCTGATTATTACCTGGGGAGACAACACTCTGCACGGCAGCATTTTCCGGAAGAGTTGACTTTCCTGTGGAATTCCCAGTCATGGTCTCCTCTGACTCCGGTGCTTGCTGTGGGGAGACAGGACAGGGGTGACGGAATGCCCACGTGTTCTGGACCTGGGTTGGGGCTGTCCCAGGTGAATGATTGCAGAGCACTGTGAGCGAGGAGTCTGTGGTGAAATAGTAAAGTGGAAATTCCCCCTTTCTGAAAAGATGTAATCATATTTCCATTTTGCCTTTTCCCCCCAGATTAAAAAGGTGTCAGATGAATGATTCAAAGTACAGAAAAGAAACAAAAATGGCATGCTCTCGTACGCGCCCACACACACACACACACTCTCTCACGCTCACTCCCTTGTTCTTACATTCGATCTATTTTTACTTTTCAACTGAAGATCTTCCAGAATTAGCTACTATGAGTAATGAAGACATTATTCCAGTAGGGAAAAAAGTTTATTTCTCTTTTATATAAAAGAAGTTGGATATAGGCAATGGGACTGATAGAGAGAACTACGGTTTCCTGAACCCAGGTGCAACAATTTGTGGCTTCTGGTCATAAGGTACCTCATGGGCCAGGATAGCTGCTGCACTCCAGCCATCGTACCCATATCCCAGGCAGGAAGGAAGAACAACCACACCTCCCCTGCACTTGAAGGAGATGTCCTAGAAGTCACAATTCCACTCACTTCTCTTGGACTAAAACTTAACTCTGTAGACAGGAGTAGCTGCAAAGCAGCCTGGAAAATAGTCTTTTAGCTGGGTGACAAAGTGCTCAATTAGAAATCATGAATCTTATTTTTAATGAAGAAAAGAGATAAGGCATCAGGAGGCAACCTGAGCACTCAGCACCGCCACAGAGGAATTCTGCAGGCACAGGGATCTAGCCCTGAGGTGGCAAGTGGGGAGGCTGGCATTGTTGCCCCTGTAACCACAGACTACGTTACCCCCACCCCCACCCCCAGTTACTGATGATTTGGCAACCTCCTCATTTTTTTATAAACTTTTCTTTGGCTACAGAGGAAGGGCTCATGAGTGTTCCAGGATAACTGTTTATACTTCAAAACCATAAAATCATTTCCATCCAAATCCTGTGATAGAAACTCCCAGAATGTTCCAGTACTTTGTAACCAAAGAATTCAATAAGATTCCCCCTTCCCATCACTCCTTGCCTCGTCAGATGGTGAGAGAGAGAGAGAGAGAGAGAGAGAGATCCTCACTGTGTTGGTATGAGGTTCGAACACAGGATTCATGGACAGCACTCAATAAATGATGAGCTCAGGGCTCAGTGAGGTGCCCAGGGAGGAAGGGAACTGTATTGGGGACCACAGCGGACCATCCTCTGGTGCCAGCTCCTCTTTGCTTTTCCTAGTGTCTGTCCCTCCCGAGTACCCCATGTTGTCCCTGAAAGGGAAGTGTCTCCTTAGGGAGGCTCTGAATTCTTCTGCCTCAGATTAAGGTTTGCATTGCTTAGCAGGCTCCCCTCAAGCCTCTCACCCTCCGCCTGATCTCCACATGGCACTGGTTTCCATGCACTGAGCCGGCCTCCAGGCTCTGCAACATAGCACCTGCCCTGACCTAGTGCCTCTCCATCCTTCTAGGGTTGTCTGTCTTGGCCCTCTCGCTGCCAGACCCCCTTCCTTGGGGCAGCTGTTCCTCCTCACAGACTCTGGTAGACTGATCCCCTGGGTGAACTTGTGGCCCAAGCAGCCAATCTGGGGTCTATCCCCTGGCCACTGGCTGGTGGCCACTGGCTCTTCTCTTAGTTGGAGCTCCCCCCAGAGACTCTGAGGCAGGATGCAGGTACAAGCAGGTTATTGGGGGGGACGGTGATCCAAGATATACCAGGAGGGAGAGGAAGCGAGACCGGACAGGGGAGGCTAACACGGAGTGGTGGGGTGTGGGGGGGTTGTTTCACCAGCTACCACTGTGACTTGTGGAGCCCAATCCTCTTCCCCCCTCCAGGAGCCAGCACTGTTCCGCCTGCAAGGTGGTGAGGGAAGGGCCGGCTAGCTAGCCCTGTGTCTGTTAAAAGGTTGGTCGATGCCACCCAGAGGCAGAGATTCCCTGCGGACTCGCCGCCATGGGTGCCGGTGCCGAGGGACAGCCGTGATCTGAGGCACCGGCTGCTGCATGGTACATTGACATCACCTGGCCGAACGTTAGGCCTCGAGGGCCAGGGCCAGGCCTCGGCCGGAGCAGTGGGTCTATGGCGGAGCCAGACTGATGGGTTTTGTATTGCCTTCTGGAGTAGCCAGAGGAAGCCTAGTGGAGCCTAGGACTGAGGGGGACCTAGGAGAGGGGAGAGGAGGGAGGGAGATGTGGAGATATGACCTTTTTTTTTAAAGATTTATTTATTTATGCATACAAGCTGGGATGTAGGCTAGAGGTGTGGGGGAGTAAGAGGATTCACCAGAGACAGAGTGGGGAGCAGAACAGGCAGATTGACTGAAATACACTGCTGAGGGGAGCAGCGGATGAGACAGGAAGCATCTGCTGTGCCATGTGGGGGCTTCGCTGGCCGGGTATTGAACTCGTGCTGTAGTGGCTGTTGATTGCTTCATAGGGCTAAGACTTAACACGTTGCACCACCAGGGAGGCCCTAGATGTGACCTTCTTGTCTGGGGTCTTGGAGGCAGACCCTTCCCTGCACTTTCCGCAGTTGGAGCAGAGGCATTGCCTGGCCCTAGTTAAGTCTCTTCACTTGCGAGGGAAGAGTCTGGTGAATGCATGGGCCCCATACCATGTCTGTGAAGGTACCTGTGAAGCTTTTGTCTACTCTCCTGTCCAGACACCCACCCCTCTGCTGGGCTCCTCGGAACCCTCTAGATCTCGGTGTGTTATTGCACTTACACAGAGGACTGCATTGACCCTTCACCGGGATCCTTCCATCATGTCTGCCTTATTCATCGTTTTTTTTCCAGAACACTTGGTCCTCAGTAAATGTCATCCAATAGGATCAAGCATGAACTGCAGCATTCATTTATTTTTAAAAATCTATTGACATTTTCTGCTTGTGTGACTTCTTGTGGGGTAAGATGAGTTGGGTAAACTTGCTCCTCACTGTTGGATGAAGAATTCCTCTAACTCGCCCTTAACTACCTCTCTCAAGCTACAAGGGGCTGCCCACCATATTCTGGGATTTGATGTTCACTTTTCCTATGTGAGTCATAGTTTTTATATGGTTAAATAATACCACAGCCCAGCCCTTGGCTTCCCAAACTCCTCTTGTAAAAAGCCCGCCTCTCTCTGGATGGCTCCTTGGATTCTCTCTCTGGATGGCTCCTTGGAGTCTTGGTTCTTTCCGCTTCTCCCGTGTGTGTCAGCACACGCCTGGCACGCCACAGATGCTGGGCAGATGCCCATGGCACCGCGGATCAGTGCAGGGGGCCCCGAGAGACAGAGCAACTCCTGGGTCCCTCTCCCACACTTCGGGTCCTTGTTTTAATCTGGATTTCCAGAAGCGCAGGCTGAGTTGAAGACTTGAGGGCAGGCGGTATATTTGAGAAGTGGAGCGAATACAGCAAAGAAATGGATTTGTGATCCAGGGAAGGAAGGAACCTGACTAAATGCATAGCAGCCACACAGTCCACTAGAGATCCCTCCGGAAACAGCACCCCTGAATCATCCCAGCTCATAGCAAGAGAGCTAGGGTATTTATACCCCCAGCTCTGCTAGCGAGGGTCCTGGGGAGTAGTAATTCCCAGGCACCGTGGGCCACCATGCTGATGGGCTAAGTAGGTTCTGACAGATGCAGGTGGAACTGTGGGAAGTCAGGTTGGCATGCACCGGTGGAAATGGCTGGATATTTGAGGAACATGAGCCCTATACCCAGGGAATCCTGGGCCTCCGTCTGGCTGTATCCACAAACTCTTAACTGCGGGTCACCCCCCTCAATCTGGCCTGAGGGTTGTCTACCCAGCTCACAGGCCTTGCTTCATGTCGGTGGCACCTGGTAGGGTCCCCTGGGCTCTGCTTTGTTGGATCAGGAGTGGGCATCTGGGAAGGCAGACCTGGGACATGGCTAGGCACAGCCTGAGCTGGTCCCAGGGGCTGGTCGTGTCCATGGGGAATGGGCGAGGCCTGGCTGCAGAGAAGGGAGTCACCCACACAGAGAGGCGGAGACACAGGGAAAGTCCTGCCGGGCGCCTGACACTCTTGCAGGGTCTCGTGTCCTTGGCGTCCACCACAGCCCAGTGTCCCATCAGGAAGCCCCCTCCTTAGCTGGAGTTATCTGGAGTGGGCTTCTGTCACAGCTCTTTGCCCCGGGGTGTCCTCGCCGGCAGTGCCTCCACAGCCCCCCCAAGAATTGCCACCCGAAATAAGGTGTGGCACTCCCCCTTGTCCCTTCCTCTCCAACAAGTCAAGCGAGCTCACCCCACTGAGATCCTGGAGGACTTCTGGTGGGCACCTGTCGACCCAGTGGTGTTGCCCTCTTTCCTCTCCATTTGGGCCCTTTTTAAGCCATGCCTGTCACAAAATGACACTCCTCTGTCCCCTTGACTCCAGTTGGTGGTGGTCTTGGACGCTGATGTGAGGCTCAGTGACACGTGGCAGCGGCTGAAGGGGGTGAGCCGCTGGGTTGCAGCTCGATGCCCAGCTATGGGGGGCTCCAGTGAAAACAACTGGCGAGGCCACAGTGGTATGCGCCCGGAACCCATCCGCCCTCGGCAGCCCATGGAGAGAGGAAAGTCCAGGATGCTTGCATCGCTGGGGACACGTTCCCGTCTACCATCCTGCAGACGTGTGTGGTCCTCCCATCGGCCCACAGCGTGCCCAGTGAGTGGGCAGAGTGCTGGTGCCTCTTCAGGATGTCACGGCCGTGCCCGCGAGGTCCTTTTTCCAGGTCAGTCTTCAAAGCCCAGAAGGACTTTTCCTTCGACTCAGACTCTCCATGACTTAACTCCCTGCCTGGGGAGCAAACAGCCTTGCTGGGATCCCCAAGGATCCCCCTGGCCTGTCCCTTCCTCCTGTGCATCTTGGTCCTTTCCCAGTCAGGACCCCCCAGGAGCCCACATTGCCCATGACATAGCGTATTCAAACACAAATGCTTGTTTTTGAAATTAGATTCTATAATTGCACAATGATGGAAACGTTGATCAAAAAAGTAAGCTTCTCTCTCTGCTTTGTTGGCCCTAATATTAATAATATTAACTAATACTTGCTCTGTGCCAGGCCCTGCTCTAATTGTCTTCCACATATTAACCATTTGAGTCTCATGGTAGCTCGGAGGGAGAAAGATGCCATTGCCTGCCCCCTCCCACCCCCTCTGTTTTACAGGAGGGAGCTGAAAACAAGGCCAAGTGGTAGACTGGGATTTGGACCCAGCCCAACTGGTCCCAGCACCAACCAGCAGGCTACAGACTCAGTCTGCTCCTGGGTGAATCAACCTGGGAGGTGATTGTAGCTCAGAGAGGTAGGGTGACTTGTGCAAGGACACACAGCTGGTGCCTGGTGAAGTCAGGTTCAAGCTCATCTGTCTCGAGGCAGAGGTGGTGCACATCCCAAGCTTAGCTCCCTAAGAACTGATTGATTTTTACTGAGATTCTGCTCAGTTCCAGGCACCGTGCTGTGTGTTTTCACATAGTTTTATTAAATTATTTTAAAAAATTTTTAAAAGATTTATTTATTTATGCATACAAACTGGGGTATAGTCCAGAGGTGTGTGGGGGGTGAGAGGATTCACAAGAGACAGAGTGGGGAGCAGAACAGGTAGATCTACTGAAATACACTGCTGAGGGGAGCAGCAGGCGAGACAGGAGTCTGCTGTGCCATGTGGGTCAGCTCCGTGGCTTGGGATCGAACTCGTGCTGCAGTGGTTGCTATTAGCTTCATAATGCTAAGACTTAATCCCTGCACCACCAGGGAGGCCCCCATAGTTTGTTTTAAAACACGTCTGCAAATTCCTTGCCTCCCCCACCTCCCGTTGAGAAGTATGATCATGTCCCCTCTCCTTGACCCCAGGCAGACTCAATGATTCAGCCAAGAGTGTGGCCCAAGAGACGCTGTGGCTATGGGTGCCAGGTCCACAAAGGTCATGCTATGACCTTCTACCTGGCCCTCGTGTGAGGCTGCTCTGGTGGAAGCGGTGCACCGCGCTGAGACTGCCTTCCTGGAAGGGTTGTGTTGGGGGTGCATCAGGCGATAGCCCCGACTCGGATCCCACCACATGGGGAAACCGCTTGGATGTCTGGTCCCCTCTCGATGTCCACAGCCCCAATCCATGTCTCTCTGCAGCCACACAGGTGACCTCTCAGGAAGAACCTTCCTGAGAATCCTGACCTACAAATTAGAAGCAAAATACAATGGTTCTTTTAGGCCACTATGTTTGGGATAAACTGTTTCACAGCCATAGTAACCATAACATCCCATTTGAGAAAGGTTAACCTGACCAGGGTATTAAAGATTATGGGCTAGCTCAGAAACACCATTACAGTAAACCCTAAGCCCCAGACCCCCTCAGGCCACCTGACTTAGTGGCCATTGTCCAGGACTCTGGTCCTGAACTGCCAGAGTTAGAGTCTAGCACACACCCACCCCCAATAGCCAAGTGACCCCAGCAAGTTGGAAGTGGAGGTGTAGGATTTGAACCCTGCTCACCTGGTTCCATGCCTCAGTTTCCCTGTCTATAAAAGAAGTCCTGCAATAGCCCCTCCCCTCACCAGGTTGTGCTCTGTTCATGCATCGATGCTGGTGCAGCCCGGTGCCCAGTGCCAAGCACAGGTAAATGTTATTGTCCAAGGGCAGGGGCACATCTGAGGCCAGGCAGATGAGAAGCCAGGAGCAGATGAGGAGACCACAGAGGAAAGGAAAGGAGAGCTGTGGGAGAGGAGGAAGTGAGGACCTGGAAGTCTCCATGGTAAGCAAGGAACTGTTACTGTGGCCATCAGACTGATGGGAGTTGGCATCTGGCTAGAGGTTGACACTGTAGAGAGGTACCCTCAGATTCACCTCTGCCCACAGTGTCCCTGGGGCATCCGGAAACAGTGAGCACCAGCAAGTAGCTGCGGGGTTGCCGTAAAGTTGCCGGTAAGGAAATGGAGGTCCGAGGCAGCAGAGCGGGGGACACCCCCACCCAAATGCCTGACCCATGAGAAACTGGACCCAGTGTACCTTCCCTTCCCGTCTGTTGGGGACAAGTTCATTCCGCTTCCCTGCACCCAAGTTTAATGACACACAGGGCATAGCAGTTGAGCAGGCAAGAGTCTAAGTTCAAATCCTAGTTCCTCCACTTGCGAGCTGTGTGGTTGGGGGTGAGGGGAATTGGACAGGATGATGTATATGGGGCCAGGTACCTGGGAGGAAGCTCTTTATAATTCAAGTCTCTTCTTTCTGCCCTTTGTCAAACAAATCAAGGACAGCTGTTCTGGAATAGTCTGTATTATTCACTGCTGAATGCCACAGTGCTTGGAACAGAGCCTGGCACATAGTAGGTTTAAAAAGCATTGGATGAGTGAATGTTGAGTTGAGACTGAGACTTCAAAAACAGAAAAGAACAATAACAGAAATGAAAAAAAAAAGATAACAGGATGCCTGCATTATTCTTTATCTGTGTTTGAGCTGCACCAAAATCTTGGGCATGGATTTACAACTCTCTGACTCTGTCACAGGTGTCCCTCCAGTCAACAAGGGGTCCTCACCCACCATGCTCACTTGCCATCTTTGTTCCCTCACACACTCTGACCCCTCTGGATGCCCCAGACTCTGAGATCCCAGAGGGGCCCCATCTGCCCCGCTCACTGCATAGCACAGATGGTGCGGAGCGACTCGATGGGAATGTGTGGATGCTGTGATTTCAGGATAAGCAGTATGGGGAAAGGCTCCCTCCTGCCCTGCACACAGTAGGTCCACCCCTGTGCTTGAGTGGGGAGTATGGGATCCTTTGGCTTCTCCAGCCAGCGAGGTTTCTCCACCTGCCAACAGGGGACTTGGATTTATTTACATGTTTCAAAAACCGTGTCTTCTGACTCTAAAGGGAGGTGTTTACAGGTTCGGGCTAAGCCTCCCAAAATGCCTGTGGACAAAATGTAGGAAGATAGGGGCTTGAGCCTGAGTTGCTCTTCACTAGCTATGGAACTTAGGGTGCTCACTTCTCCCAGCCTCAGTCACCCCGTGTGTGAAACGGGATCATTTCCGTCTTGTTGGAGTCCTGTGAACACAAACTGGGATAATGAATCGAAGTGTTTAGGTTGCACAGGACTTTTACTGCCCTCCTCCGGTAATGCCTCCCAGTCTTCCATTCTCCATCTGCACATGGGGAGGGAGTGTGTGTGTGGGAGGGGGGTGGGGGGGCACTGGGTAAGTTTTCCACAAACGTATATATGGTGGAAATAGACTTAGCATGTGTGTATTCTGTGCCAGTGTGCGGAGCCCACGCCCTTCCTTGTCTCAAGTGCTACATCCGATGGTCACCTTCCTATTCCCAATTCCAGTCGAGCCAAAGAGAGATGGGATCTGGCAAATTTGCAAGCCCCTGGTGGAAAGTGCTTGGCACCGCGCCTGGCGTATACTAAGCGCTCAACGAAAACTATGCTTTACCCTCACCGAACCGGTCTTTTTGTCAAGACCGGCCGCTAGAGCCCGGGATCGCCTCGCGCACTCGCGTAACCCGGGCGCGCGCCTCCGCGGGGCCTGGAGAGCCCGGGTGGGGCGGGGCCCCGAGGCCCCGGGGCGGTGCCTCCAGCCTTGGAGAGGGGGCGTGGCCTTATTAGCAGTCCTGTCTATAAAAAGTAGTGCTCAGCGGTCCTGACCCACTCCATCCCTGGGCCGCCCGGGTGTCTAGTTCCGCGACCCGCCCGCCGTGTGTGCCGCCGCGGTTGCCTCTTGACTCGGGAGACGCCGGTGAGCTGCAGAGGTAAGTGTGACAGATCCGCTCCTCTCTGCAAGCAGGGATCTTATTCCTACAGTGTCCCAGGAGATGGAGTAAGAGAATAGATGCTACCTCTTAGGGTGGAGGCAGGCTTACTGTTCTCTGCTGAGCGTGCGACCTGCATCTCAGACCGGTGCTCAGCGCAGGCTCTTTCACAATTGGAAAAACGGAGACTCAGCGCAGGCAAGTCATTTGCCCAATTCCTCGTCGCATTGAAGCTAGTGAGGGCTCAGAGCCCTTCTGGCCGCAGATCCAGGCTCCTGCAGGCAGGGTCCTCTTGCCTGCCCTTGCGATTGCCTAGCATCTGTTGGCGCTCCTTTGTCTGCAGTGGGAGTAAATGGGAAACCGATGGCATGCATATGGCAGGAGTTGGAATGTGTTCCACCCACGTGTGTAGGGTCAGGGAGATCTAAACTGCCTTTCAGCCCTGCACTTGACAGGGACACACCCCTTTACCATTCCTTTGCAACAAAGCTGTGAGGTAGCCTTCATCCCCTATTTCCGTTGAAGATATCGAGGGTCCTGGAGTGAGGTGAGTGTCCAGGATGATCCAGGGCTGGAACTAGCTCTGTCTGCCTCCAAAGCTCCAGACGAGTGTTTCCAGGCATGGGGCATGTCCAGAGCTCCGCGGGTTCAGAAACGCCCCCCATGTCTCTCCAGCCGCGGTGGGTATCTGCATTAACTCCTTGTGCAGGGGAATTGTGCTGGGCACCAAGGGCTCAGCCTTGAGGTCCCTAGGAGATCTGCTGATCAAGATGAGCAGAGCCAGGGCCAGCCATTGTAGGGTGCAGATCCAGAGTCTCCCTGGCCATCAGCTGGGCTCGTGGACAAGCCAGGAAAGACTTAGCTGGTCCTGCTTGCTGGCGCCTTCTCACTGCTGGTGAGCTGCAGTTCAGATTGAGAGCAGCAGCCCTGAGCCTGTGCCCAGCCCACCTGGCAACAGAGTGCATTGGTGAGTTTCCATTTTCAGCTTTAGGGCCCCTTGCTCTGGCAGAGTGGGGGAGCCTGCCTTCTCCCAGAAGGTGGGGCAGTTTGGGTCTAAAGCCTGTCAGGTAAGGGACTGGGACTATAAAACAAGACAGGGGCATGCTCCCCACTCAAATAGACCAAGGGGCGACAGCCCCACACTCTGCGCTGTGTGCAGCTGATGTGATGCTTCTCTTGATCTGGCTGGTTTCACTTGGGGGGAGGAGCAGAAGGTGTGGGAGCTGTATTGCTGGTGGGACAGGCATGAAGCCCATGCCATGCACTTTACCTGCATGAAACATACCTGTAGTACATCTGGGCAGGAGTTCTCTTGATCTATTTCACAGATGAGAAAACCGAAACTCAGAGACAAAGTGCTTGCCCAAAGCCCCCTTGTTGGTGTGCCAGGCTGTGACCCCCACAATCTGTCTGCAGACCGTGCACTCTGAACTGCTGGGTCCTGAACACTTCTCCAACCATTACATCCACCTCTGCCCCTGCCTCCACACAGATGTCCTGTCTGCTAGGGAGCCCAGGGAAAACAGCTGTCAGGAGAGTTGCTGTAAGCCCAGGTCCCTGCTGGTGCACGTGGGGAGAAGGAAGGAGTGGTTTTTGACTTTTAGCCTCTCTTAAGATGTGAGAATGAAGCACCAAAAAGAACATCATCATCATAGTAGCTGCTGACATTGACCTGGTACTTACTATAAGCCCTGGATTTTACCTGGATGGCCTCATTGACTTCTTTACAAGGTGGACGCTGGTCCTTCCTCCTTTTTACAAGGGGAAAATGGAGATTGGTTCAGATCTCAGAATGATTAAGTCCTGTACTCAGCATCACAACTCTAGGCCAGGGGAGAGCTGCTGCCCTGACTGGGCCCTGCCTCAGATTCTGGAAGAAGGTGCTGGTCCAGTGGCTAGGCATGTGACGGTCACCGCAGGGTTGGCCACTAGCAGGCATCTTGTGCTTCATAGCATCGAGGTTCTTGGCCCCAGCTAGGGGTGGGCCTAAAGAGGGGGTGCTCTGTCACTCAACCCACAGGTCCTGGTATCATTTCTCAGAGATTCCTGCCCTGGGATAAGTGCTGCCCTCTGGAGTCCGGCCTCCAGGCTGGAGAGTAAAACTGGTCTGAGGCCTCTGAAAACGTCCCTTGGTGCCCCTCCTGCAGAGACCCCTGCTGGGTGGCTGGAATGTTGTAGCTTACTTTAGAAGGCTGGCTTTTAAAGGCAGGACCCCCGAGAATGCTGGCCTCTTTGGCCTTGCAGGAGCTGGACAGTTTCTTTTCTCTGTCACCAGTGTGATTTACTTTGTATGGGAGGTGCCTCTGTGTCTGCTCACTCCTGACCTTTTTTTTTTGCAAACTCACTGGTTTTTGATCAGTCCCAGATGTGCAAGGGGCTAATGGCTTGTCAAGAAAGGAAAACACAACCCAGGCTTCATTTCACTTCACTTCAGCTTTAGTTCATTGAGCTGAGTAGGTGCTAAGACTTTTGTGCAGGGGAGAAGGAAGCTGCGGTTCCTAGAGAAGGCCTCAATGGACACACTCTGTCTGGAGCAGGAAGACTGGGTGGTGGGCAGAAGGCCTTTTTTCTTTTTTCCCCTTAAAAGATTTTGTTTTATTGTGATCAAATATGCATAAACATTAAATCTACCATTTTAACCATTTTAAGGATATATTCAGTGGCTTGTAGTAAGTTGGAAATATTGTACAGCCTTCACCACTCTGTAACTTCAGGACATTTTCATCATCCCAAAAGGAGATCCCCATGGCCATTAGCAGTTACTCCCCATTGCACCTCCTCCTAACCTCTGGCAACCACCAGTCTGGTCTCTGTCTCCATGCATTTGCTTGTTCTGGACACTTTGTATGAATGGAATTATACAATATGACCTTTCATGTCTGGCTTCTCTCACTCAACATGATATTGTTAACGTCCACTCATGTGGTAGCATGTATCAGTGTTCATTCCTTTTCATGGCTGAGTAATATTCCATGGCCTGGATAGATCCCACTCCGTTTACCCATTCTTGCACCAATAGAAGTTTGGGTTGCATCTCCCTTTTGGCTAGCTATTAGTAGTGCTGCTATTCACATTCATGGACACAGTTTTGTCTCAACACCTGTTTTCAATTGTTTGGGGCCTACACTTAGGAGTGCAGTTGCTGGATCACCTGGCACCTGATGTCGAGTTTATCGAGGCCCCTGGGCCCCTGCTTCTTGACTTCTTCTGGAAGAAGCACCAGCACAGGCCAGCTTGTCCCAGATATGACAAGACACTCTGCCTTAGGCACAGGGACACCAGGGCTGGGGTGTTTGGGGGAGGTGTTGACGATCTCTCTGGGTCACAGTAGCAGCTGGCAGAGATATTGCCCTTCAGGAGACCTGATTTGTACCCCATGCTGTGCTCTGGTGGGTACACCCTTTCCAAGGCTGAGAACATATAGTTTGTCTCAGTACAGCCTGAGGGAGATTTATTTCTTTGATTGTCTCCAGTGCTGCGTCAGCTTAGACAAAACCACAGATTTGGGGGAAAAGAAAAGTCCTGATGAGGATTATGCAACTTTTGGACTATGACTTAAAAAAATATTATAAATTATAAAATCCCACATTTTCAACCCAAATTTCTGGAGTGTCTCCCATTGTGAGTACAGAGTGGCAGTATCCCAGAAGGAAAAGCATCCAGCTCCCCTTTCGCCCGGGAATTGACCTGCCCCATGTTCTTTTGAGTTGGAAACCCGGCCCGGATGTCCCGGGGATTGGGAGCTGGCCTCCCGCTGGCCTCTGCTGCTTGTGGAGGGAAGCCCCAGAAGTCCTTCTAGAGCATAGAGCAGCCTTGCCTGGCAGGGAAAGGTTAGAGTGGGTGGGAGGGGCGATGGCGAGGGGTACCAAGCTGAGGGACCCTGTGTATACAAGGCCCGGAGGTAGGGAGGGCCTAGCACCCTGGGAGAACAGCAGCAAGTTCTGTGTGACTGGACTCTGATCAGGCTCAGGGGCGTCAGCTCAGCCCTGGGGAGGTGCTGAGCTGTGCTGAGCTTGGGTTTCCTGCTACGGGTTGTAGGATGTAGGAGAGTAATGGAGGGGGGGCACTGGAGAAGATTTCATTCCAGAACAAGCAGTGTCCCCAAAGTGTGGGGAGCCTACCCCCGATAGTCCCCTAGGGGACAGGGCTTGTTCTCTCTCACACCCCAGTCTCCCCTCATAGCAGAGAGATGCTACAACAAAGCCTTGGCTCTATAGCACCCCTGGGAGGCAGGATTTTGCTGCTCCCCTCATGTTTACCTTTGCTTGCACTGTGTTCCTAGCACACTTGATCAGGTTCCCGCACATAGTGGCAATAGAAAGTTGCCTTTTTAAAGTAAATTTATTTGACTCCCCAAAGTGAGCCAGCTTAAATAAAAATACAAAGTATGGACTAGCACAGACAAGGGTAGGGTGGTGGGCTGAGCCTGGGAAGGGGTGTGCTGCGGGTTGGAACTTGGGCAGTGCTGGATGGAGCTGGGAAATGAGATTTGAGCGGCTGTTACGATCTAGAGCAGCAGTTCTCAAACTGGAATCCTTGGAGCAGCAGCCACAGCAGCTGGGAACGCTTTAGAAATGTAGATTCTCAGGCCTTGCCCCAGCCCTCTGGGGGTGGGGCCAGCAATCTGTATTTTTACGAGACTTCTGGCTCCTCTTGGTGTAAGCTTAGGTGGGAGACCCTGTGCCCTAGAAAACTGATGACATACCTTGGCACCCCGGCATGAGCATTTGGGGAGCTGGCTAACGGGAGTGGATGAAGCGTGGTGGAAGGTTTTGTTCACAGTGTCTGGTGTGACCGGGAAGAAGTCACGTCTGGAGAACAGAGAAGCGGCGTGGGTGAGAAAATGACGGCTTCTCTCCAGAGTCAAGAGATCACCCAAGAACAAGGTGCTGGCGCATTTATAAGCCCAGCTTCCAGGGGAATGCTCAGCCGCTGGCACTCTGTGCTAAGAGCTCAAGCAAGTGTCCAGAGAAATTCTAGTCTGCTCTCTGAGTAAATTTCAGTCCCCTCTGCCCTTTCTCCTTGTGAGCTTGCTAAATGCATCTGTTTAAACCCCGAAATGCCCCCCGGAAAGAGCATGGGCTGCTTGCACAGCATGGGCAAGAACCTCTATGCTTGGGCATGGTCTGTCCCCTCTCATTCCTGCCCAGCCCGGCTCCAACACAGCCACTCTTGTCAGCCAGGGAAGTGCCCGCTGCTGAGAACGGTGTTTGTTCCCGGAACCTTCCAGGCGCAGGCTTCACTGGGACCGGGAAGATATTTTCAGCGTTGGCACTGCTGGACAATGTCCTCTCTCAGACTCAGGATGAACTGGGCCCTGTCTGGGAGAGTAAGCCGCTCCAAGTGGGAGGCGCCCGCCCGCTGTGGGCTGGATGTGGCTCCCACATGTTCAAGGTCACGGTGTCAGGCCATCTCCGCTGGAGCGACCTGTGGGAGAGCCCTGGAGGAGTTTTCCTGCAGAATAGGGCTTGCCCACAGCCGCTCCCTGCTCCTCCTGCCTCGATGCTTCAAACAGCAGCCAGGGCTATTTCACAAATTCTTGAAAACTCTATGATGGTCTAACCAGTGAGGCATGCACATGCACACGTGTGCTGGTGGATGGGCTGTCACAGGGTGCACACGTGTGTGCAATGGCTGCAGAGTCAGGCCAACCCCAGGACCCTCCCTCGGTGCTCACCCCTGGCTGATGTTTCCCAGCTTCTACCCACGTAGTTGGTTCGGTTCTGCACCTCCCCTAACCGGCGTCATGCATGCCTGGTCCCTGGGGCCTGGCTTCTTTTGTCCAACCTCTTGTCTGCGGGCTCTGTCTGTGTTGTTTCCTGCGGACGGACTTTCAGAACATAAATTAAACCTGTCACCCTCCTGCTTAACTCCCCACTAGTGCTGCTCTTAGCATTCAGAGCAGGATAGGCACTCCTTTGAGGTCCCTGGCCCCCAGGCCTGGATTGCCTCTGTGACCCCACTTCTTCCCGGCCCCATGGTTTTGCGCCTGTCCTCCGTCATGTTCACTTCTGTCCTTCCTCCGCTAGAGTAGCACCCCTTTGATGCCTCAGCAGGACCTCACGGTCCACCCGGGCAGGGCGGCCCCTGCCCTCTCTCTGCCTGACTTCCTCATCCCAGCTCCCAGGCTGTTTTCCTTTTGTATTTTCCTGCTTGCTGCATTTATTGTCTGTCTCCTCCCATTCCTGAGGGCGTCTGTCTGGTTCTCTGGCCTACCCCAAACACTCTGTTCACCCAGAAAGAGGGTTTTCATTGCGCATGCAGTGCAATGTGGAGCTTCTAAAGCCTGGTGCTATAGGATGCTTGAGCTATGTCTTTGAACTTGGTTCCAAACTGGCGGCCCTGACTCAACCTTGCAGATACCACCCAATACCAGTGAATCATGCACTGGAGACAGGAGGCCGGTCCAGGTGCTGCCAGCCCTGTAGCCTGGAGCAGAGATGATCTGAGATGCCCAAGTTCACCCAGGAGAAGGGAAAGGAAGAGTCACAAATACCAGTAAGCTCCTAGCCTCTGCTTCGGGGCTCTCTGGGGCCATGATTTTGCATCATCTGTGCACCTTCCCACCCCCAGCCCAGGGAGAGATTCAGGGCTGTGCCCAAAGGGATCAGTCTCTGAGGGCACATCAGTCTCTGTGTGCCTGGGCAGCACACAGCTCTAGTAGTGGAGCCGCGATTCGAACCCCGGTCTGATCCAACATCCACGCTGCCTTGCGGTCCATCGTGTCTTGCCTTTGGAGGTGGCTTTTTCCTGCTGTTTATCTAAAGCTTTGCAGGGAACATTGTTTCCAAGGAAACAGGAACACATCTGCAGGAAGGGAGAGAAGCATCCCAGGAGTTATGTACTGGGCATTTTGAGAATTTATGAATTCATTATCCAGTCCCTTCAAAGGGGCTTTTCTTAGGTATTATCTGGGCTTATGTTGAATGCACTGGGTAGTTAATTCATTTTCTGCACAAGGTAGATTGATTGCTGTTTCATCTTCCCTCTTTTTTTAATCCAGAATTCTGTCTGTTCTTGGCATGCTAATTACCAAAAGCGGACGGGTTTGTGTACGGTATTTGTTCAGTTAAGCCGCCAGCCCTCTTGCTCTGTCGTCCCATAAGCTGTCTCTCTTGCTGAGGGGCCAGGAGGTGGGGTTGGTGTTTCTGGTCGGTTGGCTGGACTGTTGGCTGTCTGTGCTTAATTGTGGGGAACCCTGGCTGGCATTGAGCAGCCAGCAAGAGCAGAACCTGCCTCTTTCCTTTCCTGTCCAGCCCTGAGCCTCTAAGAAGGGTATAAAGAGAGTTGGCTGGATCCAGGGGGAGGGGAAAGCTCCCCACCCCCCAGATGCTCAGAAGCTCTGCTCTGAGGCCTGGTGGGTGTTCCCTCCCCGCTGCTTCCAGTCCCTGCTTCATTCCTGGCATTTCTGGGTGGTTTGTGGGTATGTCTCCCATCTGCCCTTGGCCTGGCTCACATTTTGAGTTCTCTCCTGTGCTTTGAGGAAGTGCAGAGCCTGGAGCACCCCGGCCCTTGGGGGGGGTGTCTCCCTGAATGAGTTTGGCTGCCATGGGGTGGGGTCAGCACTGCCCTGACACTTGGGGGAGCCCCTGGGATCAGTCATAATGGGGGTGTGGCAGACACATTGGCTGATCCGAGGGCGTTCTGTGTGACCGTGAGTACACTGCTTGTGCTGGAGGCCTCAGCGTCTTCATCTGTAAAATAGGTGTAATATCGCAGCAACCCGTCAGTCCAAGGAGAGGATGAAACATGAGCTGCTAGGCTTCCAGGACCCAGCTGCTTTGTCCACTCTTGCCAAGGGCGGGCTGTGTTACCCCAGGGGGTGCTGAGCGGTCCATACGGGCTGGGGTGAACATGACTCGGCAGACAAGACTCTGTGCCAGCCGCTGGGGCAGGAGCGGCCTGTGCTGCCCATGCAAGCCACAGTCAATAAGGTCATGAGCCTGTGCCCGGAGCATCATTAAACATTAGGTTATTTAAACTTATGGCTCAACAAGTCACATTTAAAACCAGGCAGTACACGTGCAGGCGCCCCCGCCCCACATGCTACCCTTCTCTCTGCTCTGGCGGTCGTGGCTGTCTACAGGCTGTCTTCTCCGGATACTAGTATGCCATGGCCAGTCTCTTTCCAGAAATTTCCATGTGCACTTGGCCCAACTCATGTTGGTGTCTTGAAATTGATTCTGGTGGGAGTCTTTATAGCAAGGGAGTTGGCGAGCCCCATGAATTGTGTTGTCTTTGCAGAGTCAGTTGTCAACTAGCGTCCAGTTCTGAAGAAGCAGAGTCTGGCTGGAGAGGCGAATGGTGTGAGCAGATACCACAGGGGTGGGGAGGTCCAGGGCCCAGGCACACCCCAGGTGAGGCTCTTCGCTTGAGTCCTGGAAGGCTTCTGCATGGGTCACTGTCACCAGTGTCGGTGTCGCTGGATCTCGGCAGGGCTGGTTCCTGCCCTGATGACCAGCGTGAATGCTGCTGCAGACCCAGTTCTTGCTATCTTGGAACCTGCTTCCCCGGAGAGCTGGGAAAGGTGGCCAGACCTCCAGGCATGTCCTGAGTAACGTGTGTTTCAATTTGGGGGAATCCCCCTCCCTCCCACCAATGCAGGCATCAGACATTGGCCAGGATTTAAAGACTGGATTTTGTCTCGAGGCAGACGTGGGGCTTTGAAATACCGTGAAGACAGAGGGGACCTCTGCCCTGCCTTCCCTGTGATTAATAGCAGCCTCCTCCAGCCCCTCCAAACTGTGCATCTGTGGGAGCGGAGGTCAGCGTCCCTATCCCCGCTAACATGTCCTGAGGCGCTGCTCACAGTCTCCTTCCCTCTTCATCTCACAGTGGATGCTTTGACCGTCGCTGCCCCTTCCTCAGGTCCCGGCCAGGCAGATTCATCCTGCTTATCTTTTACAGCTCAGCTGATGGGTCAACTGCTTTCTAGAAGTTTCCCCAAGCTTACTAACATCCGCAGACTGCACGTCTTGCTCAGCGCTGAGCTGTCCACAGTTAACAAGTCCCATCAGCCCCTCACCTTAGAGATGCAGACACTGGCCAGGCAGCCAGAACTTCTCAGGGCCGTGTGGAGAGCTGACTGTGTCCCTGAGCCCTGGCTTCTTGCAGTCCATAGGAAGAAGCCCACCCCACAGGCAGCCTTACCCACTCCTAGGAGGGTAGGACCCTGTTGGGGAGGAGATATACACATTCCCCATCAGTATTCACTGAACCCCAACTCCTCAGTCACTGGCGATTCAGCCCTCAGCTCACCCAGCAGGCCTGGGATGTGATTCAGCTCTGGGCAGGCGTGATTCAGCCGTGACTGGCCTGGGCCAGGGGAGGGTGCAGGCTGGGGTCATGGGTGAGCAGCAGGAACAGTCTGTGCGAAGCAGAGATCTGGGTGCTGTCCCCGAGCTGATGTCCCGAACGCTCAGCCCACAATTCATCTTCCTGGCAGGCTTTCCTAAACACAGGCAAAGGCAGCCAGCTGCTGACGCACTGAACTTAGCCCGCCTTCTCTGTCCTCGTCAGTCTTGAGAAGTGGATTTGGTGGTGGCTTGCATGGCCCAGGAGACAACCCTGGATGGGGGAACACCATGACCAGTTAGTCCCTAAAGGCAACCGGAACCCCGGCCAGGTTAGAGGGGCTGTTGGCCGAGGTGGCATGCTGGAAGTCCCCTGAGTGTCCAGAAAGCTTGACTTCAAATCTTAGTTCCCCCTCAAACTAGCTACACGGCCTCACAGATGCTGGCTCATGGCTCCCAGGCTCAGTTTTACTTTCTGTAAAATGGACTGGAGAGCAGAATCAACACGGCCTTGAGCATCTGGAAGTGCAGATGTTAGGCTGCCTCAACTATCATTCATTAAGCTTGGGTGTCCCCACAGGCCTGAGACCTGAAAGCTCCCTCCACCCCCTACTCCTTGTGGCCTGACGTGGTTCTCAGGAGTCCTTGGTGCCAGTGTCTTATCTGTGGTCTCTCACACTTGGTTTGGAAGTGCTGCGAAGGAAAACCTCATCCCTGAGAGCGCATTTCTTCATCCTGTGTAGCTTCCACCCAGAAAGCTCAAGGCCTTGGCGAGAGGCCAGGGGTGAAAGGCCTGAGAGCTGGGGAGGGCTTCTGCAGAAATGAGGCTTGGACTTGGCAACCCTGGGAAAACTGGGAGGCACAAGTGCAGACCAAAGGGTTTGGCCCCCTGTCCCTCTCTCCCCCAGTGCTCAAGTGTGAGCTCCTCCAGGACCTTAGTAAAGCAGCCTGGACCTCGGCAGCTGGAGGGCCCTCTGCTGAGAGCATCAGCAGTGGCCAGGGCCGGAGGTCAGCTTGTCACACCTGAGTCAGGGGCTCATGGGTGGATGGTGGATGTGGGGGTCTGGGTGAGATGTCACCATGATATGGAGGTCTCACTCCCCTGGGGCTGTCACATTGGTGCATACTCATGAACAGAGGCACTGTCTGACTTAGGAGGCCAGTGGGCGATCCACCCTGCCAGGTGGTCTGCAGGGAGACAGAGGGGCAGAGAGGTTACAGTACAAGATTGGGGTGTTTGTGGGTACTCTCCTGTGAGGAAGCCCACTCCTGGGGAGGGAGCAGTGGCATCAAGTAAAGGAATACCAACCCCAGGCTTTCTCCTCTTCATGCATCTCAGAACTTGACCCAGCAGTGGTGTCTGGGCCTCGTCCTTCTGCCCTGCCTTGTGCAGGGGAAGGTGGTCATATATGGTGTAGCTCCGAGATTCCACACGGTGTGCCTCGCAAGCTCTCCTGCCACATCCCTGGGACTCTGCCCTGAAGGGAATGCCTTAGGAGGGAGGGCAGCCTGCCCCCCTGGAGGAAGCCTCCCCTCTTGGGATGAGGTTATTTTTATCTGGATTGCAGACTCAGTCAGGACCCTGGAGAGTTTCTAGGGTTGGTGATGGGAACTGCCGAGTTCCCAGGGCTCTTGAGCTCTGAGCTCTGTAGGATGCCTGCCAGGGTGTCACCCCTCCCCCTCTGGCTGCCCCCTGGCAGTGCCTGTCACTCGGCCAGTGAGAGCCTGGTTATTGCTTTTGGGGAAGAGATCAGAGGGGCCTTGGCCAAAGGATTGGGTGTCTGGGGGCTCCACATGGTTCAGCATGGAGGCACAGCTGCCCCCTTCCCCGCCCAAGTAGGACCATGAGTACCTCCACCAGCCCCTGGTGCTGGCTTTCATCAGCCCTGGCTGCTGGGTGGGGACTGGGTGACTGCTGGGTGGGGGTTTCTACGTGGGCGACTGATGGGCAGGAGTAAAACAGGGAAGAGGCATGAATGAACACCCTCCCGCAAACCTGGCTTGTCTTCTTGAGCCAAATGATGGATGGGACCATGATTTGTGTTCCCATCAATGGGAGTGAGCCAGTTGGCCCCCAGGAGAGAGGGGCCAGGCAGCATGATGGAAAATTCTGGACATGCAGTTATCAGACCTGGTCTTGAGTCTCAGCCCTGAGACAGGCTGATCTGCCACCACCCTAAGCCTCAGTTTCCTTATCTATAAAACGGTTGTGAGGACTGGAAGGGATGGCATGAGCGTCTGGCCCACCGGGGTGCTGAGGAAGGGCCTCTGGAGGGAATGCAAGGCACTGCAGATTTCACCTGGTCAGACTCGGGCCTTTGAGTCTGGGTTCTTAGTTGTGTTTTGAGGCTAAGACAGCTTCTCCTAAGGTGCGTGTTGGGGAGAAAGTCCAGCAAGGTGCATCAGTGGGGAAGAACCTGCAGCCCAGAAGCCCAGGGAGAACTATCAGGTGCTTTTACTGCTGTCAATAACACTGAGGGTGTCGTCTTTACTGCGGTCCACACCACGATCTCTGTGAGAGAGTGCAGGGGTAGTCCTAACTCAAGTGGCTTCTTGGGGCCCTGCCCCACAGCCCCCAGGATCCACAGGTGCCAGGGGCAGGGCTCCAGGGATGCTCTTGGGGACTCGCAAGTCGGGAGTCCTAGGAGTCCAGTTCCCCATCTTCTGTCCCTTCAGCCCTGCCATTGGTTTTATCAGCCAAAGGGGAGGTCACCTGTTAACTCAGGCCTGTGTGGACCTGATTAGCAACAGGTAACCAGCCCGGGGGGCGGTCAGGGCCTCACTGACTTGGTAGCCAAGGCTCAGCCCTGCCTGGCCCTGCCTGGAAAGGTTCGGGATGAGAATGGGGTACACAGATACCCTGGCAGCGCCTTTTCTCTTTCCACTGTCATTTTTTCCAAGGATCAAGTTGGTAGGTGGTTGGTGCCCAGCAGAGCACGTGGCCAGGTGACTGTCCTCTTGTGTAACAAGTGGGTGGGGTCTGGTGCAAGGGTCCTGAGAGAAGGAGCTCTGGAGGCGCCTGGCAGCCTCTTTTGGTAAACTGAGTCATACTTCCCAGGGACTAGGACGTCTGCTGTTAACCTTGTTCCCTGGCAGTCCTTTGGGGGAGGTGAAATGACTTTGCCATTCATTTGGGGGACATGGACAGAACATAATTCAGGCCACAGCCCCATGTGAGTCCCAAGTGAATAGAAATGTTGACACAAAATCAGAAAACCCAGGAGAAAATTTAGTCCTGCAGAGGCAGAGCCAGGGGGCCTGTGTGCCGCTCACCTTGCTGGGTGCTCTTCTTGAGTCCCAGCTCCACCATTTCCTGGCCGAGGGACCTTGGCATTAGCTTCCGTGAGCCTCAGT
The DNA here is from genome assembly GCA_004024925.1 of Scalopus aquaticus. Classification (NCBI taxonomy): domain Eukaryota; kingdom Metazoa; phylum Chordata; class Mammalia; order Eulipotyphla; family Talpidae; genus Scalopus; species Scalopus aquaticus. The sequence goes on from PVIJ01018513.1 coordinate 21,997, forward strand.
TTCCACACCTGCCATCGGGGAGAAGGGTGCCTGTTCCGCTCAGCCTCAAGCCCATGCCGCGGCCGCTTCACTGACGCTCTTGTCCTGCTGCCTGTGTCCTTCTGTAGCGCCCAGCCCGGAGCCGTCAGTCACCCCAGGTCTTACTGCGCGGGAGCCATGAGCAGTGTCCTGAGCGGCGTCCTCCCGCTGGGATTGGCGCTGCTGGTCTGCGCCGCCCAGGGCTTCTTCCTGCCCAATGCCACTCGCCTGGAGAAGCTGCTCAGCCGATACCGGCAGGACGAGCCTCACACCAGGGCGCGGAGGGCCATCCCCAGGTCGGACCGGGAGGAGATCCTCATGCTGCACAACAAGCTGAGGGGCCAGGTGTACCCCCCGGCGTCCAACATGGAGCACATGGTGAGCTCGGCGCTCCTGCGGGTGTGGGCGGGCTGCTAGCTGTGGTCCCTGACAGTCCTTTGGGGGAGGTGAAGTGACTGTCACTTGTTTGGGGGGCCGGGACAGAACATAATTCAGGCCACAGACCCACGTGAGTCCCGAGTGAGTAGAAATGTAAACTCAAAATCAGAAAACCCCGGAGAAAGTCTAGTCCTGCAGAGGCGGAGCCTGGGGTTCCGTCTCTGCTCGTGATGCCCCGCCCAAACAGCTCCGGGCGCACTGTGCAGGAGCCGCCCCCCACCCCCACCCCGCATTGCCCGCACCCCCACCCCACCCTCCTAGGCACAAGCCCTCCCCAAGGAAGATTTGGGGTTTGGGACAGGGTGCTGCGAGCCCAGGCGAGGAGTGTGACGTTGACACGGCCAGCCTGAGTCTCATTTCCACTCTGCAGCCCTGCCTCCCGCGGCTCCTGGGGCGGTGGCCACGTGTGGTGACCCTCCTCCCGCAGTGGCATTGCCCTTGGGGTCCTGCCAGCTCTGGTCCTCAGCCCGTGGGCCACACATCCTCCATGTCCGAGTAGCGAGCAGAGGCAGAGTCCAAGAGAGATGGGGTGTCTGTGGCAGAGGCGAAGGTAGAGAAGGGACAGTGGTGAGGCCCTGTGAACCTGGAAAAACCCTACTTGAGGAGCAGCCAGTCGCCAGGTGCAGACCGCCTGCCGTGCCTGCCTGCCCTGCTCACGCCATTCGCCATTCTCCCAGCTCTAGGTGGGAGATTTTTTTAAACTTTTAAAATAGATTTTTTAGCTTTTTAGTTTTTATAGGTGAGGAAACTGAGGCCCAAGGTCACACAGCTGATTCTGGCAGAACTGGGATTTGAACCAGAGTCTGGCCGACCATAGGGCATGCTCAAAGCCACCTATGTTCAATATGCGCTGTCGCACCTAGCAGGGCCTCAGCCCTGGGGGATGACCCTCAGGGGGCTATCAGGAGCCTTTACTGCCATCACCTAACACTACATGAAACTTCCCTTTCTCTGGTCCGGGGCCCTTTAGGCTGCCTGGCCCTGGGCTTAGACACGCAGCAGGGGAGCAGGATGCCTGCACAGCCCCCGCAGTGCCTGTCCTGTTGTCCTGTTTATATCGCTGCCTGTGCTTCAGGATTAGAGTTGGGAGCTGGGTGCTCAGATCTAAAGGAGCTGCCTTTGGGATGCTGTGGGCTGCTTCCAAGCCGGAGCATGATGCGGGGAAGGCAGTCCCAGGCTCAGCCCCTCCCCCCAGCATCCTGGGACCCCCTCCCCAACTCCTGCTTCTAGACAAGCAGGGTGTGCCATTCTACTCAGCCTGCCTTATGCCCCCGTCCATTGAAATCACCTTAGCCTCAAAGGGCAAGTTTTAAACTCCCAAGAATGCAGGCAGCCTGTTGTGAGGTCTTTTTTTTTTTTTAAGTTATGAGTGTTTCTTTATATTTATTTATTTATTTAAAGTTTTATTTATTTATGCATGTAATGCTGGGGTGCAGGCCAGGGGTGTGGGGCAGTGAGAGGGTTCACCAGAGACAGAGTGGGGAGCAGAACAGGCAGATAGACTGAAATGCACTGCTGAGGGGAGCAGTGGGTGAGGCAGGAGAGGTCTGCCGCGCCACGTGGGAATCTCCCTGGCCGGGCATCGAACTCGCACTGCAGCTGCCGACAGCTCCACAGCGCTGCGCTTAACCCGTCGCGCCATCAGGGAGGCCCCTGTCATGAGGTCTTATATGGCCCCAGTCTCCAGAGCCACCTGCCTCCAGAGAGTTGGGTAGCTGCTGCTGGGTAGCTGCTGCTTGCTAGCTGTGTGACTTCAGGCAAGTGCTTAGCCTCTCTGTGCTTTTGTTTCTTCACCTGCAGTGAGGCAATAAAAGCACCTCTCTCTTAGGGTTGTTTGGAGGCATCTGTAAGATAATATACTAGCTAGCACTTCTCTAGTATATTATCTAGCTGTGCTGTTGCCATGATTAACTTCATGGAACAGGACCAGCCCTTGGTGACAGTATGTGGGGCAGAAGAGCTCCCCTCAGAAGCCAGACCAGGCTGGGTCCTTCAAGTTCTGTCTTTCTAGCTGTGTGGACTTGGGCAAGTTACTTAACCTGTCATAGCCTCAGTGTTTCTGTAATCTGCAACAATGGAAAAATAAAAGGTACCTCAAGGACTGTGGGAATTAAATAGGAAATGCTGCTGCTACTCTGTATCCAGCAGCAGGTGTTCAGATGATGGTGACTCTTGGGGCTGGTGCCCAGCACTGCCCTGGCATGCACTAGGTGCTGGAGGAAGTTTCCTTCATATCGGGCATGTTTACTGAGGGCTGGCCCCTGGCAGAGGACCCTTGGCACATGTATAAGTGGGCCACCCACTGCCCACCTCTCCCGGTGCACTGTCCCTTCAGGGAGCGTCAGGTGGTCCCCTGCTTGGAGAAGGGGTCACTTACTTGGTGCAGGCAGTTGTGTGTGGTGGCGGGGAGGTGATCCAGGAGTCCAGAAGACAGGAAGGAGAAAGTCCTACATCAGGGTGCACTATGAGGGTCTTGGTTCTGCTGGGATGGGCTGAATGATGGGAACAGCGGGAGATCACCCTCCTGAGGCGGAGGCTTTTATCCACAGGCCTGTGCCTCTGGGCCCAGGGTTGCTCCTGTGGGTGCTTCCACATCAGGCTGTGCTTACTCACTGGCAGAATCCACTCGTGCTTGGTGGGCACTGAGGGTGGGGCACTATCAGCTCAAGAAGAGTCTGAACACCCTCAGAATGCCTACAGAGCGGAAATGGGTGAAGAGTGAAGAGGCCTGCCCCAGGGAGGCCTGGCCCTCAGGTGTTGATCTTTTTTTCTTTTTTTTAAAAAAGATTTATTTATTTATGCATACAAGAGCTGGGGTGTAGACCAGAGGTGCGGGGGTGGGGGTGGGTGGGAGTTGAGAGGATTCACCAGAGACGAGTGGGAAGCAGAACAGGCAGATCTACTGAAGTACACTGCTGAGGGGAGTAGCAGGCGAGGCAGGAGAGTCTCCTGCGCCATGTGGGAAGTTCCTTGGCTGGGAATTGAACGCATGCTGCAGTGGCTGCGGATAGCTTCATGGTGCTGAGACTTAACCCCTTGCGCCACCAGGGAGGCCCTGATCTTTGTTTCTTGGCTGAAAACAGATTCGGGGGGGACGAGTCAGCTTCATGTTCTTGGTCTCACCCACTTCCTCATCTCGGAAGGTCCTAGGACTCTGGACAGCCTTTCAGTGAGCACCTACTGTGTGCAAGGTGCTGGGACCACCCAGAGCAGAGATAGCTCCTGCCTGCCCAAGAGCCTAAGTGTGGCCAATGCTGTGGGAGCAGGGTGGGGCTCGCTAGGAGCCCCCGGGGTGGCTGGGCACCGGGCCTCCACAGAGAGGCCAGCGCTGGCTTTGCACTTCCCCTGAGTTCCGAGCGCTGCTGGGCCAGCTGCAGAGCGGCCTTCAGAGTCTCCAGCCGGACGCCTGCCCAAGTCCCTCTGGTCCAGGGTGGGCCATACAGAGGGAAGCAGGAACTGGCAAGTTGATGGCATTTCTTGCTGTTTTTTAAAAATAATGGTGAAATATACATATATAAACTTACCATCTTAGCCATGTTTAAGCACAAGCATTTTTTTTTGTTTTGTTTTATTTTTTTTTATTTCTTTTTTTTATTGTTATTTATGTCTTTTACATTTTGTATTCCCCTTGGGCAGCCCACCACCAATTCACCCGTGATCCATCTCCATGGTCCCCTGTATTCTCCTCTCTTCCATTTTGTGCCCTTATCCTCC